>AWWV01007243.1:0-18011 GCA_001974805.1 Corchorus capsularis
CTCTCTTTACAAATTTATTATTTTATTATTATTTTACATGAACCCTAATTATGTAAAATCCCCAAATTCCCCACAAGATTGGCAGAATTTGATGGATTTACCTAACCTAATTTAACGCATATGATTTTGCCGTTCACAGTTTATACTCATGTGGGCCAGGAGTAATCTTTGAATGTTTTTGATATTTTGATAAAAAAACAAGAAAACGATTTTGATTTTTTTTTTGAGTTTTTTGATCAGGGTTCAAAAAGACTTTAATTAAATAATTTTTGAGAACTCATGAATAAACATAGCACGCAAATCATGGACAAAATAATACTATATACAATAACCATGGATAAGGAATAAAAACTAGTCCAACAGATTCACAAACTAAAAAGAATTATAGCCTAAAATATCAAATTGCAAGAGAGTGCAAATTATTTTATAGACATAAAAAGAGATATTTACCAAAGGTTGGGTACCAATTGTTGTCCACGTAAACCCAAGGTTCAAACAAACCACAAAAGCCAAAACAATTAGCTTTGTGCGTTCCTTGCTAGCCAGCCGGCTATGAATTTCCAAGCCTGATGAAAAATAGGAGAAGCTCTGTGGAATTTTGTGATTTGCAGTAGAATTAGGGTAGCAGCCAATTTTTCTATCGTGTCTGTCTTCTCCCTCCCTCCTCTAGGGTTGGGAAAAGGGAGCCTTTATATAGGCCAATATTCTTTGGGAGCAAGTCATGTAGGAAACTATTAGGAAGTTTCCAACACAGACTTATTTAACATGTGCAGTAAATATTTATTTGACCCACTTAACTAACCCAACTAAATAATCACTAAAGTCCAAACCCAACCCAATAAATTGTAACCCAAACCTAATCAGGCCACATCACTAGGCTTAAACCAAAACTAATTAACTTAGCCTAAACTAAATTTCGGTGTCTACACCTGCATGGATGAAAATATATCTGCTGCTTATCAGAGGAAATTGCATCATAAATGCAATAGTTTAGGTTCCTTTTCTATTCCTTGTAGTATAGGAAAGAATGAAGTAGGTAATGCTATGTGTGAATATGGATCTTTGGTCAATATCATGCCTTATTCTGTTTATAAGCAATTGAAAATAGAACCTCTGCTTGAAACTGATCTTATTATCCAATTTGCTGATAGAAATAACCATAAACCTGAAGGTTTAGTTGAGAATGTTTTAGTGCAGATAGGAGATTTTGTTTTTCCTGCAGATTTCTATGTCTTGAAGATGAGTGATGATGACATTCATCTACCTCAAATGCCACTACTGTTAGGAAAACCGCTTTTGATTGCAGCAAGTATGAAATTCAACGCACAAGAAGGAACAATCACTATGGAATTCGATGGGAAGCCTATTGTATTCAACATAAGTGAAGCAATGAAAGCTCCTGCCGAAATTCATTCTATCTATTCCATTGACACAATTGGTATTTGCTCTAAATAAGTACAAGCACTCAACCAAGAAGATGAACTTGAGGTGATCCTCACCAAAAGTTTACATCAACATGTTGTTGAAGAAGCAGAAGTTCAGATGCCAGAAGAAATAGCAGAAACTATCAGAGAATTATCATCCAATGATGCAGTGGAGTCATTTTCTTACACCAATTTGGAACCAACGCCCAAACCGTTACCATCTATCATTCAACCTTCAGAAGTCAAGCTGAAACCGCTTCCTGAAGGCCTGAAACATGTTTTCCTTGGAGAAAATGATACCCTGCCTGTTGTTATTTCAAGTAAATTGAATAATTTACAAGAAGAACAACTAATCAGAGTTTTGAAGGAATACAAGGAAGCCATTGGATGGACTGTAGCTGATATCAAAGGAATAAGTCCTACTGTATGCATGCATAGGATTCGACTTGAAGATGATGCAGTAGTAGTTCGACAGCCACAAAGAAGACTAAATCCGAATCTTGCTGAAGTTGTTAAAGATGAAGTTCTCAAATTACTCGGAGCTGGTCTCATTTATGCTATATCAGATAGTAAATGGGTCAGTCCGGTCCAAGTAGTTCCAAAGAAGTCCGGATTCACTGTCGTAGAAAACAAGGATGGAGAGCTAGTTCCTCAAAGACTACAGAATGGATGGAGAGTATGCATTGACTATAGAAAGCTGAATTCCGCCACAAGGAAGGATCACTTTCCGCTGCCATTCATTGATCAGATGCTGGAAAGATTAGCTTGCAAGGCCTACTATTGTTTTCTGGACGGGTACTCGGGATACTTTCAGATTCCCATCGCACCTGAAGATCAAGAGAAAACCACTTTTACATGCCCTTTTGGTACGTATGCTTACACAAGAATGCCTTTTGGTTTATGCAATGCACCTGCAACTTTTCAAAGGTGTATGATGAGTATCTTTCAAGATTATGTGGGAGATAAGATGGAAGTTTTCATGGACGATTTCACAGTCTATGGGGATAGTTTCAATCAATGTCTCAACAATCTAGAACTCATCTTAAAAAGGTGTGTTGAAACCAAATTGGTATTGAATGCCGAAAAATGCCACTTCATGGTAAAACAAGGCATTGTTCTAGGCCATGTAGTATCCAAAGAGGGGATGCAAGTCCATAAAGCCAAGGTTGACGTTGTACAGAACCTGCCATATCCAACATGTGTCAAAGATATCCGTTCATTCTTAGGCCATGCTGGATTCTACAGAAGATTTATCAAGGATTTCTCAAAAATCTTCGCACCAATGTGTAGATTACTTCAGAAGGATATAGAGTTCGAATTTGGAGATGATTGCAAGGAAGCATTTGATAAATTGAAGACTGCACTCACCACCACTCCAATTGTGAAGCCACCTGATTGGAAATTACCGTTTGAGATCATGTGTGATGCAAGTGACGTTGCTATTGGAGCCGTTCTAGGTAAGAGAATTGATAAGGTACCTCATGTTATCTATTATGCTTCAAGAACCCTAGACGCTGCTCAAAAGAACTACATTACCATAGAAAAAGAGATGCTTGCAGTTGTCTTTGCTTTGGAGAAGTTTAGACCGTATATCCTAGGATCTAAGGTGATAATCTACTCCGATCATGCTGCATTAAGATATCTAATGAAAAAGAAAGAAGCAAAAGCTAGGCTTATGCGATGGCTTTTGTTGTTTCAAGAGTTTGATATCGAAATACGAGACAAGAAAGGAGCTGAGAATGTTGTTGCCGATCACCTAAGTAGAATTGAAGGCAAGGAGGAGGAAATTGCAATCAATGAAGCATTGCCTTTTGAAGAATTGTTTGTCGTTTCTCAACTTCCCTGGTATGCCGATATTGTCAATTACTTAGTTGCTCGTCGCCTACCTTCAGATCTTAGCAGAGGACAAAAATTGAAAATTATAAGTGATGCCAAGTACTATTTATGGGATGATCCGTATTTATGGAGGCAAGAATCCGACTTAGTCATGAGAAGATGCATTCCCGACAATGAGACTCAATCCGTTTTGAAATTTTGCCATGGAGATGAATGTGGAGGACACTTTGGACACAAGAAGACCGTAAGAAAAATTTTGGAATGTGGATTTTATTGGCCTACACTTTTCAAAGATTCTTATGAGTATTGCAAGACTTGTCCACAATGCCAACGAATTGGAGGTATATCGAAAAGGAATCAAATGATTCAATCACCTATATTCGTTGCTGAAGTCTTCGATGTATGGGGAATTGATTTCATGGGCCCTTTTCCTCCATCAGACAAGAAGTATTACATTCTCTTAGCTGTGGATTATGTTTCTAAATGGGTTGAAGCTATTGCTACGGAGAAAGATGATGCTAGGGTTGTAGTCAAATTTTTGAAGAATAATATTTTTCATCGATTTGGAATACCAAGATACCTCATCAGTGATCATGGAACTCATTTTTGTAATAAGATTGTGCAAGCACTAGTTGAAAAATATGGAGTACACCATAGAGTATCTACTTCATATCATCCTCAAACTAGTGGACAAGCCGAGATATCTAACCGTCAAGTTAAGTTGATTTTGGAGAAAATAGTCAACGTTCAAAGAAAAGATTGGAGTATGTGACTAGGAGATGCTTTATGGGCCTATCGTACAACTTATAAGACACCTCTAGGTATGTCCCCATACAGAATTGTGTTTGTAAAACCATGTCATTTACCTGTGGAATTAGAACACAAAGCATGGTGGGCAGTTAAGCAATGCAATCTTAACTTTGACAAAGCTGGAATTCAAAGGATGTTGCAATTGCAAGAGCTTGAAGAAATTAGGAATGAAGCCTATGAGAATGCAAGAATTTATAAGGAAAAGACTAAAGCTCTGCATGATCAAAGAATATTACGAAGACAATTCCATGAAGGACAGAAAGTTTTGTTATTTACAAGCTCAATCAAACACCATGGAAAACTAAGATCAAAATGGGGAGGACCTTATGAGATAGTAAAAGTTTACCCTAATGGATCTGTGGAAGTTATTAATCCAGTTAAAGGGAATCAATTTAAAGTTAATGGGCAAAGACTCAAGCCTTACTTCGAGCCATTGACAATAGCGTTGATTGAAGAAATTAAATTGGAGGATCCCATTTATCTTCCAATTTAAGGTCGAAGAGAGGAAGAGTCAAGCTAATGACTTTAAACAAGCGCTTATTGGGAGGCCACCCAAATTTAATTTTAATTTTTGGATTTTCTCCATTAAATTGAAGAAAATTTATCCGAGTAAAAAGTACCAAGCACCAAGCCATAGACCATGCATGCCCGGATGAAACTCGGAGAATTAGCATGCATGGTCGGTCATAACTTGGCCATGTCGCACAACACCAAGCCTTGACCCGGCTAAGGCTCAGCATTACCGCGACATCGCCAGGCCAAGCTCGGCACTGCACCAAGCATGGCCCGGATGTCATCGAGCCATGCCATGCACTCTAGCTGGAGAGCACCGGACATCATCGAGCTAGCACCAGCCATGCCGCGCTGTATTTCGCGCCCTAGCCGCGCGATACCAGCACCAACCGGCCGAGCCCGAGACACCAGCAGCAGCCTCTCCACTCCGCTCCATGCCGAGACAGCACCAGCAGCAGCAGCCCGTGTCCCGCACATAACATCCCGTGCCACCACCAGGACCTGCTCGGCCTTGATCCGAGCCATGCCCGGCCATGTCCCGCTCGCACTAGGAGAATGTCGCACCAAGACCGGAGCTAAGGAGATGATGTGATGCAAGTGTTGCGCCATGCCCATGCAAAGTGTGTTAGGATTTAATTTCCTATTTTGACTAGGAAATTGAATTCCTAATTGCTTTCCAATATCAACACCTTTTCCATATAGGTAAAATATTCCTAGTCAAAGGTATGTTTCTTACTTTTTACTCTAACTAAAACCTCTTAGAACTAGAATTTGATCATTATATAAAGGTACCTCTATCTCTCTCTCTTCATTCATCAAATCACAAGAAGCAATATTTGAGAGCTTAAAATTTCGGTTAAGAAGCAATTTTTGAGAGCAAGGCCGATTGGAGGAGAAGTCGACTAGAGCAAAGTCGATTGAAGAAGCAAGTCGACAAGGAAGTCGACAATTAAGGGAGCAATTCGGTTCGGCTATTCTCCTCAACCTAAGAAGAAGTAGACAAGCCCTTTCTAATTGAAGATGTCGATGATGCTAGCAAGAACTACCATGGATTTTGAAATTCAATTCAAGAAGTTTAAGGATCAATTTTATCGAATTGGAGCTTCTCAATTCGGTCCAAAATTTCAAGGAAGTTTTCTTCGTCAAGATTGCCATGAACTCTTGAGTATGATATCGTTTCTACCTAAGGATGAAATTGAGGCTAAACCCGGTTTCAAAGCTAGGATGATTTATCAATTTCTTTGGGACAAAGCTAACAAGTCGCATGAAGCAGTTATAAGATCAAAGGAAAGAGCTGAGAAGGAATTAGCAAAGCGTTTCCATCCCTATGGAAATCGATTTTCCCAACCAAGGAATTTCAATGGAAGAATTAAACCTCATGTTGCACCTTGGAATAAGCCTTTTCCTATGCCAAGGATTGATGGGTATCGCACCAAACCCTATAGGCCACCCTATAGACCTCCTATGCGATGTGCTCCTTTTCCTCAACGGTTTCATGATCCTTTTTATGCTTCTTCATCTAATCAACCAAGAACTGCACCTGTTGGTACTGTTTTTACCTTAGAAGAATTAAAGGATAAGTCCTCAATTCCAATTAGACCAAGAGATCCGTTGTATGAAGAAGGTCAAGGTGAAGATGATATCGTGATAATTGCTTCTGCCTCTGAATCAAGTGATGCTTCTAGTGATGAAAATAAGGGAGGAAAAGAGGAGGTGAATAAAGAGAAGGAAATTAAGGAAGAATCTCATCCTTTCCTTGCTCGAATTAAGGATTTAAGTGATCAAGTTGCTAGCCTAAGAGAGGATTTTGATACTATAATTTGGAATTTGGAAAACTTCTTCAATTTATTGGAGAAGGCTATTCCTAAACCAATTTAGGTTTTAAAATTAGGATTTTAATTTTAATTTATGTTTTCTAGATTTAGGGTTTTTATTTTTAAGCATCATAGGTTTAGTTATTTAGTTTATGCTTTATCTTTAATTTTCCTTTAATTTATGTCTTTATTTTCAAGTTTCATTAATAAACTGTTTAGTTTTATTTTCCTATCAATTTAATTTTTATTGTCTTTTTGTTCGAGTAATTATTTTCATCAAAGCTGCCCAGGTATGTTTCATGAACCTTAACTTTTTAATTTTGGTAAGCTATTTTTGCATGCTTTGATTTTATAATTGCTTTTACATTAAGGACAATGTTAATTTTAAGTGTGTGGGGGGGGGGGGGGGAATACTTGATAGGATAGGATTATTGTTTGATTATTGAGTCATATGATAGTCTTTTGCATGAGAATCTAGGATAAAAATATGATTGTTTTTTTATCACTTATTTTTCCCCAATTTTTGAAAATTTTTCGAAAAATTGATTTTTGAAATAAGAAAATTTTGATGATTTTTCAAACTCTTTGATTTTTCAAGCATATATTGAATGATTGATTTGATTATGATTGATCAATGCTTAGAATTTTTAGTAATGCTTTATTCTTTGACTGATTTATAGTAAGAAGTTTTGATTTCTTAGAATTAGGTATAATTGAAGTTTGTGATATGATCTTATTATTCAATGCTTTCATGATTATCTATTTCTAGAACTTGTATTGAATCTTGATTGAAGTTACAATTAAGAAAGCATGTTATAGATTTGTCAAGAATAAGTGTGGGGGATAATCTATATAAAGGGTAATTAAAACCGTTTTCATAAAGAAGTGATTTTATGCAAGAGGAGAAGAGATATTTTCTGTAAAAAAAAAAAAACTCCATTGTTGTCACTCTTCTCTTTAAAAAAAAGGAGTTAATAACCCTTGGGAAGAGGATAAGAGGCATGGATCAACATAAATATTGTCCCTCTAGAGTGCTAGTAGCCTCAAAATTAAAATAAAGGGAGTTAGTAACCCCTAAGCATGAACACTTCAGAGGTTAGTAACCTCAGTTTACTAAAAACAATTACCCTTGAAAAACTATTATAACCCACATGAATCCTTGGTTTATTTATGACATTGTAATCTTTCCAGTAATGGAGAGAAAGATGAATATACAAGCTTATAGAGAGAAGTAGTTATCAAAGTGAGGGATGGTAAGTGATTAGAGCTACTTTGATTATGGCTACTTAAGAATGATAATGCTTGCTATTGATTGATTTTTGGATTAAGTATTATTGATGTTCTTTGCTATTTTGATTTCATGATTAAATTGATTCTCTGATATATGAATGAAGTCAAATTGATCTTTTGAGAAATTTTGATTTTTGATTAACTTACATTGATTTTGCTAAGGGACTAGCAAAGTTCAAGTGTGGGGGAAAATATGATCGAGCTCAAATTATGCATATTTTTATGGCTATTTTTCTATACTTTTTACCACTTTTATATGCATTTTTGCCTTATTTTCTAAGTATTTGTGTTTTTAGTCTTATGAGATGTGAAATTGAGAATTTGCTTTTTTTCACTACTTTTGGAGCTATTTTGATGACTTTTTACACAGATATTAGCAAAGTAATTTTGAGTATAGATTTGGAGATGCAAAGTTCGTGTTTGAAGATTTGAAGATCATTGACGAATTATTTCAAGGAGCAAGAATTGAAGATTGGAGCTTATTTGCAAAGGATTGAAGCCAAGCCTAGAAGAAGCCCGGAAGTTAAGGATTTTTGGATAATTTATATGGGAATCTACTCAGCCCATATAAAACTATAATTGGAGTTAAAATCCCAATTAATAGGCCTAATATCCAAAAGAATATCCAAATCCCGCAATAATCCCGCAGATTTGCGATATAAACCCGATTTCAGCGCAGTCTCGGTAGAAAAGCCATAACTTTCTGCTCAGATGTTCGTTTTAAGCCCATGAGTAGCCGTTGGAAAGCTAAGTCCGAGCTCTAAAACTTTCTTTTGAAGTGCAAAGCCCAGATCTGCCATCTTCAAGCCCGAATATCAAGTCGAAGTTTCTGCAGAAATCCAGAAAATTCCATAATCCTATTTTGACTTGGATTCTACTCTAGGATGACATCTAATCCAACTTGGAGTCTAAGTCAGCCCTAATCGCCCTACCTTTGTTTCTCCACTATAAATAGCCACCTTAGGTCTAGATTTTGAATGTAATTTTTATTCTCAGAAGATATATTGTTTAGTTAAAGATTTGGAGGAGAAAAACCCTAGGAGCCGCCACCCCCTTCTCTTCCTCATCCATAGATAAGTTCTTTTCTTCTTGTTTGTGGATGCTCACTCAATTTATGAGTGAGTAATCCTTTCTTTTCTCCAATGTAGAATTTAATTGATCTCTTGACTTGTTCCATGGTGAGATTTTGTGCTTATATATGAGAATTTATTTGGGTATTTCTTGGATCTCTGTATGAATTCTATGTTGCTTGTTTTGATTGATTGGGTCGACACTATCATGATAGATTGAGTTAACATTAGCTAGATTAAGTTATGAATTGATCCTCCAGCTTAATTTTATGTAGCAATTGGATGTGAATTGATCCTCCATCCAAGAGAGAAAAGAACCAATGGGCGAGAAATTTTTCATTGTGCTTGTTATTAAATTACTTATTCTTCATGCTTTATTCCTAAGTGATCTTTAAGCCCTGAGAAAGTAATTGATTGCTGAAAGAATAAAAAAGGGATAGATTGACTTTGATCGGTAATCTTATCTAATTAAGGTAATTTAGGTTAAGTCCGACAGGCTATTCAAGGTTCTCATAATTTTTAGATATCAATGATCCATGTTATTGTTGTCAAGAGGGATATTAATTCTATGTTGGAGGGTTTTCTATTTAATTGATTTTCTCATAATATTCATTGCTTTTTAATTAATTGTTTTCCTTAATTTTCTTGATTGTTTTCTTAGTTAATTTACTTTTAGTTAGATTAAATTCTTCTTTAAATCCTCTTTATTAATTTGTTTTGTTTGAGAAAAGGAAGTGTCGATCTCTCTGTGGGTTCGACCCCTACTTGCCCTAGCTAGTTTAGTTAGTAATTGTTGGGATAATTACTTTTATGATTGCTGACGACCGATCATTCTCTTTATTATTTTGTTTTGACCTAAGAAAAAGGAAGTGCCAATCTCTCTGTGGGTTCGACCCCTACTTGCCCTAGCTAGTTTAGTTAGTAATTGTTGGGATATTTATTTTTATGATTGCTGACGACCTTTCAGTGGCAGAACCAGGTGAACAAAGAACCAACTGAGCAAGATAAGCAGAATCCTCAATATTGCCGTCTCCATCGATATGTCCACCACTCCACTTTGTCTAGCCAATCCTTGAGAATAATCATTCACAAGAGAACCGCTGATGGAACTCTAGAAGTGCCGGAAAGAGCTAAAAGAATTAAGGACGATCCATTGCCCCGTCACCAAGCACAGGGGGCTGTAGCAGTTGTTATCCACAGTGGCTTAGAAGTGCCGGATGAGATACCTGAAACGTCTACCACCGGAGAGACTACCATCCGAACTCTTCAAAAGAGTCACCACTTCAAGAAACTTTTCAACCATCTTGGGTTGAGTCCTGAAGCAAGAAGAACAGCTACCGAAGCTCTCATTACTATTGCTGCACAATCTGAAAGTGAAGCATGTTTTACTGCTGCAGCTCAGACCAGTAGTGATCTGTCGTCAGCAATCATAAAAATAATTATCCCAACAATTACTAACTAAACTAGCTAGGACAAGTAGGGGTCGAACCCACAGAGAGATCGACTCTTCCTTTTCTCAAACAAAACAAATTAATAAAGAGAATTTAAAGAAGAATTTAAAATTAAATCTAACTAAAAGTAAATTAACTAAGAGAGCAATCAAGAAAATTAAAGAAAATAATTAATTAGATTAGATTACCGATTAAAGTCAATCTATCCCTTTTATTCTTTCAGCAATCAATTACTTTCTTAGGGCTTAAAGATCACTTAGGAATAAAGCATGAAGAACAAGTAATTTAATAACAAGCACAATGAGAAATTTCTCGCCCATTGATTCTTTTCTCTCTTGGACGGAGGATTAATTCACATCCAATTGCTACATAAAATTAAGCTGGAGTGATTAATTCACAACTTAATCTAACCAATGCTAACTCAATCTATCATGACAGTGTCGACCCAATCAATCAAAACAAGCAACATAGAATTCATACAGAGATCCAAGAAATACTCAAATAAATTCTCATATAAAAGCACAACATCTCACCATGGAATAAGTCAAGAGATCAATTAAATTCTACATTGGAGAAAAGAAAAGGATTACTCACTCATAAATTGAGTGAGTATCCACAAATAAGAAGAAGAAAACTTATCTATGGTGAGGAAGAGAAGGGGGCGGCGGCTCCTAAGGTTTTTCTCCTCCAAATCTTCAACTAAACAATATATCTTATGAAGAATAAAAATTACACACAAAATCTAGTCCTAAGGTGGCTATTTATAGTGGATGAACATAGATAGGGCGGTTTAGGGCTGACTTAGACTCCAAGTTGGATTAGATGTCATCCTAGAGTAGAATCCAAGTCAAAATAGGATTCTGGAATTTTCTGGATTTCTGCAGAAAATTCACTGACAGATTCGAGCTTGAAAACAGCAGAATCGGGATTCGGACTTCAAAGGGAAGTTGTAGAGCTCGGAAATAGCTTTCCAACGGCTACTCATTGGCTTAAAATGGACATCTGAGAAGAAAGTTATGGCCTTTCTACCGAGACTGCGCTGAAACCGGGCTTATATCGCAAATCTGCGGGATTTGGATATTCTTTTGGATATTAGGCCTACAAATTGGGATTTTAACTCCAATTATAGGTTTATATGGGCTGAGTATATTCCCATATAAATTATCCAAAAATTCCTCAACTTCAGGGCTTCTTCTTGGCTTGGCTTCAATCCTTTGCAATTTGAGCTCCAATCTTCAATCCTTGCTTCTTGAAATAATTCTTCAATGATCTTCGAATCTTCAGATTATCTTTCAAGAAATCTTCAAACACGAACTTTGCATCTCCAAATCTATACTCAAAATTACTTTGCTAATATCTGTGTAAAAAGTCATCAAAATAGCTCCAAAAGTAGTGAAAATAAGCAAATTCTCAATTTCACTTCTCATAAAGACTAAAAACACAAATACTTAGAAAATAAGGTAAAAATGCATATAAAAGTGGTAAAAAGTATAGAAAAATAGCCATAAAAATATGCATAATTTGAACTCGATCATATTTTCCCCCACACTTGAACTTTGCTAGTCCCTTAGCAAAATCAATGTAAGTTAATCAAAAATCAAAATTTTCAAAAGATCAGTTTGACTTCATTCATATATCAAAGAATCAATTTAATCATGAAATCAAAATAGCAAAGAACATCAATAATACTTAATCAAAATATTAATCAATAGCAAGCATTATCATTCTTAAGTAGCCATAATAAAAGTAGCTCTAATCACTTACCATCCCTCACTTTTATAACTACTCTCTATAACCTTGTATATTCATCTTTCTCTCCATTACTCAAAAGATTACCATCTCATAAATAAACCAAGGATTCATGTAGGTTATAATAGTTTTTCAAGGGTAATTGTTTTTAGAAAACTGAGGTTACTAACTTCTGAAGTGTTCATGCTTAGGGGTTACTAACTCCCTTTAGTTTAATTTTTGAGGCTACTAGTACTCTAGAGGGACAATATTTCTGTTGATCCATGCCTCTTATCCTCTTCCCAAGGGTTACTAACTCCTTTTGTTTAAAGAGAAGAGTGACAACAATGGAGTTTTTTTTTTTAAACAGAAAATATCTCTTTTCCTCTTGCATAAGATCACTTCTTTATGAAAACGGTTTTAATTACCCTTTATATAGATAGTCCCCCACACTTATTCTTGACAAATCTATAGCATGCTTTCTTAATTGTAACTTCAATCAAAATTCAATACAAGTTCTAGAAAAAGATAATCATGAAAGCAATGAATAATAAGATCATATCACAAACTTCAATTATACCTAATTCTAAGAAATCAAAACTTCTTACTATAAATCAATCAAAGAATAAAGCCTTATTAAAAAAAATTCTAAACATTCATCAATCATGATCAAATCAATCATTCAATATATGCTTGAAAAATCAAAGAGTTTGAAAAATCATCAAAATTTTCTATTTCAAAAATCAATTTTTTGACCATAAAAATAATCCCCACAATTAACTAACTAGAATAGCTAGGGCAAGCAGGGGTCGAATCCCACAGAGAAGGTTTATGTGATGAACAATCAAAAGATAGAAAGATCTTTTCCAAAAAAATCAATTAGAAAACAGGGGATTTAAGAAATTAATTATAAAACAAACAATTAAACTAAAAATCAAAGCAAAGCAAATCTAAATCTAAATCTAAATCTAAAGTAGATTAATAAAGCAAATTAATAAAGCAAACAATAATTAAAAAGCATACTTCTTCACCAGTGGTATCCTTCAATCAAATTAACTATGGATCCTTGATTTAAAAGGTGAATTTCACATCTTATTCTTGACTGACAATTGATATAGGTTTCCCAATATGTATTTTAGATAAGAGGTCGATTAGAGCTGCAGTTATCCCTATTATTCCTTCAATGATCGATTACTTTCTTAGGGCTTAAAGATCACTTGAGAACAAAGCATTAAGAACAGTTAATTTTACACACATGCCTACAAGTAGAACCATACGAAGAGAAATTTCTCGCCCTCCGGTAGACAAATACCCATTAAGCAGCGATTAAACAAACCTAATTTGCTACATACAATCAAACTTGAGTGACTAATTCTAAGCCTGATCTAGCCATAGATCTTCCTCTTACATCCTTAGTGGCCACATAATTCAGATAAGATTCAGAATCATAAAATTATTCTAGGGTTTTGACTACTATCATCAAGAACTTAACACAAAA
The DNA here is from genome assembly GCA_001974805.1 of Corchorus capsularis. NCBI lineage: Eukaryota > Viridiplantae > Streptophyta > Magnoliopsida > Malvales > Malvaceae > Corchorus > Corchorus capsularis. The sequence continues at coordinate 13,435 of AWWV01007243.1, forward strand.
TTATAAGTATAGAAATCTCACCATAATCAATTGATTGAATTCACCAAAGAATCAGAAGTATTAAGGATTTAGCTACTCATGGATTTAGGAAAATCCATGAGAGAAATAAGAATACTTACAGGACTGGGAGAGGCGGGATCTCCCCTTTGAAAACCCTAGGGACGTCCACTCCCTCTATTGCTAGAGAGGGTGTCGACTTCTCCCCTTCTAAAACTAGAGAAAAACCTAAAAACTAAAGAAAGGTAGAAAAAGAGAATTATCTAAATCTATGATGTGTAGAATTGTGTGTAAGTGTGATTTGTGATACAGGAGGTGGCTATTTATAGTGGAGGAATAGGCTAGGGCGGTTTAGCCTTTACTTGCTCTCCAAGTAGGATTAGGTGTCATCCTAGAGTAGTCTCCAAGTCAAAAGAGGACTTCTAGAATTTCCTGGAATTTTCTGGAATTGAGCAGGGACTTCGACTTCGGTTTCGGGCTTGAAGATGGCAGATTTGGGCTTTGCACTTCAAAAGAAAGTTGTAGAGCTCGGAGTTAGCTTTCCAACGAGTACTCATGGGCTTAAAACGGACATCTGAGCAGAAAGTTATGGCCTTTCTACGAAGACTTCACTGAAACCGGGTTAATATCGCAAATCTACGGGATTATTGCGGGATTTGGATATTCTTTTGGATATGGGGCCTATTAATTGGAATTTTAACTCCAATTATAGGTTTATATGGGCTGAGTATATTCCCATATAAATAATCCAAAAATCCTCAACTTCAGGGCTTCATCTGGGCTTGTCTTCAATTCTATGCAAATTAAGCTCCAAATCTTCAATTTTGCTTCTTGAATTAATTCTTCAAATCTTCAAAATATCTTCAATCACGAACTTCGCATCTTCAAATCTTCATTCCAAATGGCTAAATCCATAGTTGAGTTAAAAGTCTCCAAAATAGCTCCAAAAAGAGTGAAAAACAATAAGTTTTCACTTTTCTTGTCTTCAGGACCTAAAAACACAAATACTAACAAAATAGGGTAAAAACACATATAAAAATAGCAAAAAGTATATAAAAATAGCTATAAAAATATGCATAATTTGAGCTCGATCATAATTTCCACCACACTAAATCTTTGCTAGTCCCTAGCAAACTAGTGTAGACAAACAAAAATTAAGATTTAAAATAATGAGTTTTGTTCAAATCTTTTGAAATACTTTGAATCAAATACATATATCAAGGATCAATTCAATTTATGAAATTAGAATAACATAGAATATTAAGAGTATCCAATTCAATAGATCAAGATATAGCAATCATCCTCATTCTTAAGTAAGCATAATCAAAGTAGCTCTAATCACTTATCATTTATCACGACTATAACTACTTCTTTCTATAAGCTTATGCCTTCATCTTTATCTCCACTACTCAAACAATTGCATATCATGAATACAAATCAAAAGTTTCGCATGGGTTATAATAGTTTTCAAAGGGTAATTATTTTAGAAAAGTGAGGTTACTAACCTCAAAGTGTTCATGCTTAGAGGTTACTAACGCCCTTTATTTATTTTTGTGAGGCTACTAGCACTCTAGAGGGACAATACTTTTGCCGATCCATGCCTCTTATCCTCTTCCCAATGGTTACTAACTCCTTTTGTTTAAAGAGAAGAGTGACAACAATGGATTTTTTTAGTTTTTAAGGCAAAAGGTATCTCTTCTCCTCTTGCATGAAAAACACTCTTTTTATGAAAAAGATTTTTTTTTTAACTACCCTTCTAATATAGATAGTCCCCCACACTTATTTTTGACATATTCATAAAATATTCTCATAAGTGCAGCTTCAATAAAAATTAAACATGAGTTCTAAAAATAGGCAATCATAGAAATAATTCATAATAAGCAATTATCACAAACTTCAATTATACCTAATCTAAGAATTAAGAAATCATACTATAGATAAATCAATGAATCAATCATTCTTAAAAATTCTAAGATATCATCAATCAAAAATAAATCAATCGATCAATATGAGCATATAAAATCAAAATTTTGTCAAAATTTTCGAAAAAAAAATTATTCCAATTTAATCAATTTTATGCATATAGACTCACTCCCCCACACTTAAAAGATACATTGTCCCCAATGTATTAACAAGCGTGGAAAATCAAAGCAAAAATATGTATGCATCTTTTAAATCCTAATTAACTTATATAACCTATATCTATATGTATCGCATATCAAAGAAAAAATCAATCAAAGTACTGCAAGAAAAATAAAATGGAGTTAAGGTTTAAGAAAACTTAGGGGTTTAATCCAGCATAAGCTCCATTCGATTTCTTCATATCGATGATAAGCTCCTTTTTCTCCTTTGGTATGGAAAATCCTAAAAAAAAGAAAAGAAAAATAAAACAAAGAAAAATATTATGGGTTAGTAAAAATAATATTGGGTTGCCTCCCAATAAGCGCCTTTCTTTAAGGTCTTTGGCTAGACTGCCTTAAAGAAGGTTATTCTTCAAGGGTGAAGGAATTTTGGGTGAAATCCTTCAACAGGTCCTCGATAACTCTACTCTCTTCAATGATTTTGATAGTTTCAAGTTGAATTTTATCAAGACTTGAAAAGATCAAAGCATTAGGCGATGGCATAGATGTGACTTGGCATGGCGCGGCAATGGCTCGTGGTGGCTCGGTGAGGTGCGCGGATGGCATGGCATTGGCCGGGCCGGAGGCGCGGACATGGCCGGGCATGGCTTGGTGGTGTCTCGATGGAAAGCTCGCATGGCTGGTTGCGGAGTGCTGGTGGCGCGGCTAGGTGCGGACAAGGCCGGACATGGCATGGGCGGTTGCGCGGCAAGAGCGGGCAAGGCCGAGCATGGCCGGGCCGACGGCACGGATGGCGCGGCAGTGACCTGGCTGGGCCGGGCAGGCGGCACGGCAGATGCTGGTGGCATCCGAATATGTGGCTCGGGTGTGGCCGGGCTAGGGGCGGCAAGGCTTGATGTCGCACAAGCTTGGGATGCCTTGGCCGGCCATGTGAGGTCGATGGCCGGGCTGCAGCCGGGCATACTGGCTTGTGTGGCACGGGCTTAACCGGGCTGAGTCCTTGAGCAACTTCCTTCGATGTATTAGTTATCATCTGGGCAAAATTCTCCATTATCTCGTATATGTCAGCAGTGCTGTGATCGAAAAGGGGAATATCGATAAGAGTGTCGACAGACAATCTATCAGAAGCTCTTAATCCTTGGTAGAAGATTTGGACCAATCTTCTTTGATCATAACCATGATGAGGGTGAGAAGCACATAGCTTCTTAAACCTTTGCCAAAATTGGGGAAAATTCTCCAATTTACGTTGAAGAATGCTTGCAACTTTAGCTCGATGTTCAAGGTCTATATCTTGCTTCTTAGTTGAATTGCTTGGTTGATCGATCTTCAGTGGCGGTTGAACTTCTTTGTTGTTGACTTCTGGCTCCTTCTTGGTTTCTTTTGCTCGATCTTTCTTCTCATGGGAGGTTGAAGATTTCGTCCTCCGAGATAATTCTTCAAGAACATTGAATGCTTTCTCCGGGGTTCTTTCATGCAGTGGTTTAGTACTGAAAGAATCAATAAGAACTCGATCTTTAAGTCCCAATCCTCCATAGAAGAATTGGATTAAAATTTCTTCCTTGAATCCATGATTAGGGCAATCGGCACACAGCTGCTTGAATCTCCTCCAAAATTGGTGGAAAGTCTCATGGTAGCGTTGTCGAATGTCCATTATCCTTTGTCTTCCTTTGGAAATCCGATCAGGCTTTGTTGATGAAGAATCTTCAATGGCTCCTTTCTTAACAAACTTAGAACTTATAACGTAAACAAAATTGTTAGATTTTAACGGCACTTGAGATGAAATTCTAGGGTGGATGACTTCACCATCAAATTCCATGGTCAATGAACCATTAAATACGTCAATCTTGGTATGAGAAGTCTTTAGGAAGGGTCTTCCTAATAAAAGAGGACATTGATCTTTCGAATACTCCATATCCATGATGAATATGTCGATAGGAAAAATCAGATGCTCAACTTTAATTAAGATATTCTCTAAAACACCTTTGGGATAAGCCAAAGATCCGTCAGCTAATTGCAGAATAACATCAGTATTCTTCAATGGACCAAGATTTAAAGATTTGTAGAAAGAATAAGGCATTACGCTTAAAGAAGCACCAAGATCAAGCATCGCATTCTCTATAATACTTCTTCCAATATAACAAGTAATAGAAAACGTACCTGGATCTTTGCACTTAGGAGGTAAACTCTTTTGAAGCACAGCAGAGACATTAGCTCCAGCGCTTACTTTACCTTGTAATCTCTTCTTGTTGGTACAAAGTTGCTTGAGGAACTTTGCATAATTCGATATCTGTTGAATGGCATCAAGAAGTGGGATGTTGACCTCAACTTTTCGGAATATCTCCAAAATATCTTGATCATCATCTTATTTCTTTGACTTCTTCAATCTTGATTGAAAAGGAATTAGGTTGGAATCGGTTTTAGGCTTGTTGGTATCGCACACACCTTTTCCTTTGGGTTGAATTACGGCATCTTCCTTGTTTGAATCTTCAATCGGCGTAG
>AWWV01007244.1:0-52291 GCA_001974805.1 Corchorus capsularis
AATTAAAGACCATTGAAGACTCATTGGGCCGATTTGAAGATCACACAACAAGGAATATTCCAAACGATTCCATGTTGTGCACCATGTTATCCATCGATCAGCATTAGGCTTTGGTATTGTGTAATTCGGCCTCATGGGCCTTTATTTTATCTTAGATTAATTATTTATTTAGTTTAGAAGTCATTGGGTTGGGCCTTGTTTGACTAAGTCCAATCCTTGCTTAATTAAGTTATGTATTTACTTTTCCTAGTAGGACAAGGAGTAGGCTATTTCCTTGTTCCTTCCTTTATGTAATGTTTTCCTTTTAGATTTAGGAGAAGGGTTATGCGTCCCCTACTACTATATAAAGGGACCATCCCCCTCTTGTAAACATAAGTTGAGTTGATTAATAAAGTTGAGGATTATTTTCCCAAATTGATTATCTTAGCTTCTTTGTTCTAGTTTGAGCAAACTTAGGGTTCTTCATCTTGTAGAGTCCTAGCAAACAATTAAGTTGTGATTGCTTGGTTGTTTGTGAATCTTGTGATCTTAGGTGTTCAAGTGCAGGTCGACTTGGAGGTCTAAGGCCGACGAACGAAGGAAGATTTATCAAGTGAAGATTGTCGACATACACATCTAGAAGTTTGGTGATTCAAGTTGATCTTAGGCGGGTCTCTAAGGTGGATTTGGACCAATTACAACTAGATTCGTATCAATTGGTTTTGTACAAACAAGCTTGTTTTTCTTGGTTTTGTGGTTTCATCGCAAGGTATAGAGGTTGATGAGGAAAAGATCAAGGCAATCAAAGAATGGCCAACACCCACCAACGTTGGACAAGTGAGATCTTTTCATGGACTAGCCGGATTCTATAGGAGGTTTGTTAAGGATTTTAGCACCTTAGCCGCCCCTATTACAAGTGTTATGAAGAAGAATGCACCATTCAAGTGGGGAGATGAACAACAAGAAGCATTTGAGACGTTGAAGGATAAACTAACTAATGCTCCTTTGCTTGTTTTACCTAACTTTAACAATACTTTTGAGATTGAATGTGATGCATCAGGGGTTGGAATTGGAGCTGTTTTAATGCAAGGTGGGAAGCCCGTCGCTTATTTTAGTGAGAAATTGAATGGGGCTGCATTGAACTATCCAACCTATGACAAAGAGTTGTATGCTCTTGTGAGGGCGTTGCAAACTTGGCAACACTACCTTTGGCCTAAGGAATTCGTGATTCATACGGATCATGAGAGCTTGAAGTATTTAAGAGGCCAACAAAAGCTAAACAAGAGGCATGCTAAGTGGAGCGAGTTCATAGAGAGCTTTCCTTATGTTGTGCGATACAAACACGGTAAGGAGAATGTTGTAGCCGATGCTTTATCAAGGAGGTATGTCTTACTTTCCATGCTTGATTCTAAGTTTCTTGGTTTTGAGTATATTAAGGAATTATATGCTAGTGATGTTTACTTTAGTTGAAATATTTAAGGCATGTGAAATTCTGGTTTTGGAAAGAATTATAAGCATGATGGATTTTTGTTTAAGGAATCTAGATTGTGTGTACCTTCTTGTTCTTTGCGCATCTTGCTCTTGAGGGAATCGCATGAAGGGGGATTAATGGGTCACTTTGGAGTTGATAGAACATATGATATATTACAAGAACACTTCTTTTGGCCTAAGATGCGACATGATGTAGGAAAGTATGTTGCTAGTTGCATTGTTTGTTTGCAAGCTAAATCTACATCTAAACCGCATGGATTGTATACTCCTTTGCCTATTCCTCATGAACCATGGACTCATATTAGCATGGACTTTGTGTTAGGTTTACCTCGTTCTAGGAGAGGTAAATATTCTATCTTTTGGTTGTTGATAGGTTTTCTAAGATGGCTCACTTTATTGCATGTACTAAAACGGATGATGCCATTAATGTAGCTAATTTGTTCTTTAAAGAAATTGTTAGACTACATGGAATGCCTAGGACGATTGTAAGTGATAGAGATGCTAAGTTCTTAAGTCACTTTTGGAGAACTTTATGGGCTAAGTGATAGAGATGCCAAGGGCTTATCATGGCTTAGAAGGACACATTGGAGCCAATGAAGATCATGGAGATGTCATCGATTCTAACTTGGAGGAGCATGGAGGTGGAAGCACTAGTGACCGGCCATGCGACTTGGAGAAGCCCAGCCAACACCGGCCACGCGACTCGGAGATGCCCGGCCAACACCGGCCGCGCGACATGGGCATGTCCGGCCACAACCGACCATCGCTAGGCGCACCAACCGGCCATAACCGGACATCGATAGGGCCATCCGGACAAGACCGGCCTTTTGATCCTTTAGCCATTCCGCAAGGTCCAATGACTAGGGCACGGGCTAAAAGGTTCAAGGAAGCTTTATTGGGCTTTGTAAGATCTCATCTTGGAGGTTTAGAGTCCATTGAAGACCATTTGGAAGGCATTGAAGTCGACATCATCAAGAATATTCCCATCGATTCCAAGTTGATCACCTTACTTGAAATCGATGAGCATTAGGCTTTGGTATTGTGTAATTCGGCCTCATGGGCCTTTATTCTATCTTAGATTAATTATTCATTTAGTTTAGAAGACATTGGGTTGGGCCTTGTTTGACTAAGTCCAATCCTTGCTTAATTAAGTTATGTATTTACTTTTCCTAGTAGGACAAGGAGTAGGCTATTTCCTTGTTCCTTCCTTTATGTAATGTTTTCCTTTTAGATTTAGGAGAAGGGTTATGCGCCCCCTACTACTATATAAAGGGACCATCCCCCTCTTGTAAACATAAGTTGAGTTGATTAATAAAGTTGAGGTTTTACACCCAAATTGATTATCTTAGCTTCATTGTTCTAGTTTGAGCAAACTTAGGGTTCTTCATCTTGTAGAGTCCTAGCAAACAATTAAGTTGTGATTGCTTGGTTGTTTGTGAGTCTTGTGATCTTAGGTGTTCAAGTGCAGGTCGACTTGGAGGTTTAAGGCCGACGAACGAAGGAAGATTTATCAAGTGAAGATTGTCGACATACTCATCTAGAAGTTTGGTGATTCAAGTTGATCTTAGGCGGGTCTCTAAGGTGGATTTGGACCAATTACAACTAGATTCGTATCAAGTATCATCACAAACAACACTTAAAACAGATTTAGTGTCATTGCAAACAACACTCAAATTAGGTTTAGTATCATCACAAACAACATCTAAAACATTCTCTTCAACTAAGGTTGTTTTATCATCAAAACAATCATCTATTTTAGGTTCAAATTTACTCTTTTCTTTGGCCCTAAATTCAGCCTCCAATTTAGCAAAATCATCTCTCACTTTAATTTCATCTTTTAAGGCATCTTGAAGTGATAAAGGAATTAAAGTAAAAGGCTTCTTACCACACATGAGCTTATACTTATTGGTCTCACCATCACGATGAACTTTGTTGTCAATTTGCCAAGGTCGACCAAGTAGTACATGGCATGCTTGCATGGGTAAGACATCACATAAAACATCTCCCTTGTACCTGCCCAAAGAAAGAGAAACTAAAACTTGTTTGTCAACACTAAATTCTTCTCTTTCATTGAAACAAGCTAAACTATAGGGTTTAGGATGATTAGAAGTAGGTAGTTGTAACTCTTTCACCAAATAATCACTAACTATATTTTTACAACTCTTTTCATCTATAATCACACTACTAGGCTTCCCATTCGTATACATCCTAGTGTGAAACAAATTCTCCCTATGAACTTCCCCTTTCACATAGGCTCTCAAAGTTCTCCTATCACCTAAACTAATACACATGGTGCCAAGTTGTTTAAGTATTTGTTGTAACATGGCATTAGTGTTTGCTTGTTGATTTTCCATGGTACCTACACAAAGAACAACAATTAGTAGTAAAAATCCTCACAAGTGTGTGTGTGCTTATACCTTTGACTTGTGCTCTCGTATTTTTACTCAAGACCTATGGATTGGCGGTCCACTACTCTCTTAATGATCTCACAAGATTTGCCTTTTACTAGCTTCAATAGGCCTAATAAGAGCAACTCCTAGAGCACTCCTTTCTTCTCGTGACCTACTTGAGGAACAAACAATTAGTAGCAAAGTTATTTGTGAATCAAAAGAAAAGTGATCTTAAACCAAACCAAACCACTTAATGCAGGCTCCTTATGTCGAAATTCTTCTCCAAAGTTGCTGCACAAAAACTCAATTCAAGCACAAATCACAATATCAAGTCGATTAGAAAAACCCTAGTACCACTTAATTCCAATTTTGTACCACTTGTCTCCAATAGGGTTTATGACCTGAAATTCTTCCAATCAAATCACAATTAACAGAAAAAACAATCCAAGGATCTCAATTACACAATCAATTAGAGTTATTGCAACTAATTAGATCAATTGCACAAGAAAACCCTAATCCCCAAATTTCCCAAACTAAGAACCCTAGTTTCTGGAAAAAATCGATAACAGCACAGATTTTTTTGATTTTTTTCAATATTTTTCCCAGAAAGATCACACCAAAATAAGGCTAAAGCACAAATTTCACGGCTTTCCGAGCTCAAACGAATCCAGAACAAAAATCACAAGTTTCTGGTCGAAAATTTTTTCTATTTTATTTTATTTTTTTTATATTTTTAGGTATAACTACTAGTTATGAGGGACTCAAATATGAAATTTCAAAGTAAAATGATGCAAGATGAATCGGCTATGAATTTTTGAAGTTTCTGAATTTTTGAATTTTCAAGAAGGGTGGTGCAATATGAGTGTGGGTGAAATCGATGGGATGAATGATGAGTAAAAAGATAGATTTACCGATTGAAGATGATAAACCTAAGCTCTGATTACCAATTGATACGAATTTAGTTGTATTAGATTCAAATCCAACCTTTGAATATCCACCAAAGTCGACTTGAACTTCTTCAACTCCTAGACTTGTATGTCGATGATCTTCACAAAGCTATCCCTCCTCTTTCGTCGGCCTTAAGCACTCAATTAGACCTGCACTTGAACACCTAAGATCACAAGATTCACAAACAACCAAGCAATCACAACCTAATTGTTTGCTAGGACTCTACAAGATGAAGAACCTTAAGTTTGCTCAAACTAGAACAATGAAGCCAAAGAAATCGATTTGGGTATAAACCTCTCAACTTTATTGATTAACTTGACTTCAACTTTTACAAGAGATATTGGTGGCCTTATATAGTGATAGGGTCAACCAAAATCCTAAAATAAATCCTAATTTTCGTCCAAACATAAGGGCTAGGGAAAAACTAGTCCTTGCCCAACTACGAAAAGGAAATAAAGACATAATTAAACAAGGATTGGACTTAGTCAACCAAGGCCCAATCCAAATAAGGTCCAAACATAAAAATAAGCTAATCTAAGATAAAATTAAGCCCAAACAAAGCAAACTAAAGCTAATGGGCTCATGTTATGATGTTAATCCGGCCATTTAGAATAAGTAGCAAGCAAAGTAATGAACTTGTAATTGATTTGTAATTTCTTGCCCAAATCATCACCAAAGCTCTTCAATTGAACTTCAATGGTCTTCAAGTCATCAAGATGAGTTTGAACAAGACCCAAGAGTGCAACCTTGAACCTTTTAGCTCTTGCTCTTGTCATCGGACCAATAAGCATCTTCAATGGATCGAATGGCATCTTTTTAGTGCTTAGAACATGATTATCGATATCTCCATGGTCTTCATGCATCTTCATGCTTCCTTGCAGCCCTTGCACATCCTTTCCATGCTCTCCATGCTTGTCTTCAAGTCCATGATAAGTCCTTGGCGCATCATTCCTTCCATGATAAGCCTTGGGCGCATCAAGAAGTCAAGCTGAAACCACTTCCTGAAGTCCTGAAGCATGTTTTCCTTGGAGAAAAAGAGACCTTGCCTGTTGTTATTTCAAGTAAATTGAATAATTTACAAGAAGAGCAACTAATCAGAGTTTTAAAGGAATACAAGGAAGCTATTGGATGGACTGTAGCTGATATTAAAGGGATAAGTCCTACTGTATGCATGCATAGGATTCGACTTGAAGATGATGCAGTAGCAGTTCGACAGCCACAAAGAAGATTGAATCCAAATCTTGCTGAAGTTGTCAAAGAAGAAGTTCTCAAATTACTTGGAGCTGGTCTAATTTATGCTATATCAGATAGTAAATGGGTCAGCCCTATCCAAATAGTTCCAAAGAAGTCTGGATTCACCGTCTTGGAAAACATGGAAGGAGAGCTAGTTCCTCAAAGACTGCAGAATGGATGGAGAGTATGCATCGACTATAGAAAGCTGAACTCTGCCACGAGGAAGGACCACTTTCCATTGCCATTCATTGACCAGATGTTGGAGAGATTAGCTTGTAAGGCCTACTATTGTTTTCTGGATGGATATTCAGGATATTTTCAGATTCCAATTGCACCTGAAGATCAAGAGAAGACCACCTTTACATGCCCTTTCGGTACGTATGCCTATACAAGAATGCCTTTTGGTTTATTCAATGCACCTGCGACCTTTCAAAGGTGTATGATGAGCATCATTCAAGATTATGTGGGAGATAAGATGGAAGTTTTCATGGACGATTTCACAGTCTATGGAGACAACTTCAATCAATGCCTTCATAACTTGGAACTAATCTTGAAAAGATGTGTTGAAACCAAATTGGTATTGAATGTCGAAAAATGTCACTTCATGGTAGAACAAGGCATTGTTCTAGGCCATGTAGTATCCAAAAAAGGGATGCAAGTCGACAAAGCCAAGGTTGATATCATTCAGAACCTGCCTTATCCAACATGTGTAAAAGATATTCGTTCATTCTTAGGCCATGCTGGATTCTATAGAAGATTTATCAAGGATTTTTCAAAGATCTCAGCACCCATGTGTCGATTACTTCAGAAGGATGTAGAGTTCAAGTTTTGAGATGACTGCAAAAAAGCATTTGACAAATTGAAGACTGCCCTCACCACGACACCAATTGTGAAGCCACCTGATTGGAAACTGCCATTCGAGATCATGTGTGATGCAAGTGACGTTGCTATTGGAGCTCTTCTAAGACAGAGAGTAGACAAGGTACCTTATGTTATCTACTATGCTTCAAGAACTCTAGATGCTGGTCAGAAGAACTACACCACTACAGAGAAAGAGATGCTTGCCGTTGTATTTGCTTTGGAGAAGTTTCAACCATATATTCTAGGATCTAAGGTGATAATCTATTACGATCATGCTGCATTGAGATATCTAATGTCAAAGAAAGAAGCAAAAGCTAGGCTTATGCGATCGCTTTTGTTATTTCAAGAATTTGATATTGAAATAAGGGATAAGAAAGGAGCAGAAAACGTTGTTGCTGATCATCTAAGTAGAATTGAAGGCAAGGAAGAAGAGACTGCAATCAATGAAGCACTACCCTTTGAAGAATTGTTTGCCGTTTCTCAACTCCCCTGGTATGCTGATATTGTCAAATACTTAGTTGCCCATCGTCTACCTTCATATCTTAGCAAGGGACAAAGATTGAAGATCATAAGTGATGCTAAGTATTACTTATGGGATGATCCATATTTATGGAGGCAGGGATCCGACGAAGTCATGAGAAGATGCATTCCTGATAATGAAGTTTAGTCGGTTTTGAAGTTTTGCCACAGTGATGAATGTGGAGGCCATTTTGGAAACAAGAAAACTGCAAGAAAGATCTTGGATTGCGGATTTTATTGGCCTACACTCTTTAAGGATTCTTATGACCATTACAAGACTTGTCCACAACGTCAGAAAGTTGGAGGTATATCGAAAAGAAATCAAATGATTCAATCTCCTATATTGGTTGCTGAAGTCTTCGATGTATGGGGAATTGATTTCATGGGACCTTTTCCTCCATCAGATAGGAAATATTATATCCTTCTAGTTGTGGACTATGTTTCAAAATAGGTTGAAGCTATTGCTACGGAGAAAGACGATGCAAGAACGATAGTTAAATTCTTGAAGAATGATATTCTTCATCGATTTGGAATACCAAGATATCTTATCAGTGATTGTGGAACTCACTTTTGCAATAAGATTGTGCAAGCATTAGTTGAAAAATATGGAGTACGCCATAAGGTATCTACTTCATATCATCCTCAAACCAGTGGTCAAGCTGAAATATCCAATCGTCAAGTGAAGCTGATAGGTATGTCCCCATATAGAATTGTGTTTGGAAAGCCATGTCATCTACCTGTAGAGATAGAACACAAAGCATGGTGGGCAATAAAGCAATGCAATCTTAACTTTGACAAAGCTGGGATTTAAAGGATGCTACAATTGCAAGAGCTTGAAGAAATAAGGAATGAAGCATATGAAAATTCAAGAATTTGCAAGGAAAAGACTAAAGCTCTGCATGATCAAAGTATATTAAGAAGAACATTATACGAAGGTCAGAAAGTTTTATTGTTCAATAGTATAGTGAAGCATCATGGAAAGTTAAGAACAAAATGGACATGACCTTTTGAAGTAGTAAAAGTATATCCTCATGGAGCTGTGGATATCAATATTCCCACTAAAGAAATACAGTTCAAAGTCAATGGACAAAGACTTAAACCTTTCTTTGAACCATTTTCAATCAAACTAATTGCAGAAGTTGAGTTGGAAGATCCCATTTATCTTCCAATTTGAAAGTTGAAGAAAGGGGAACTCAAGCTAATGACTTTAAAGAAGCGCTTACTGGGAGGCAACCCCAATTTTAATTTTAATTTTTACTTTTTCAATTTTTATTTTTAGGTTTTGAGAATTTTCTCCATTAAATTGAAGAAAAATTATCCAAGGAGTAAGAAGTACCAAGCACCGAGCCATAGACCATGCATGACCGGTTGTGACCCGGCTAGCTTGCAAGCATGACCGGTCGTGGCTCGGCATTGCCGTGCCATCATTAGACTCCGTCTTGCCCCAGCTAGGTCACATCCGAGACAGCCTAAGCTAATGCCATGTCGAGACCCGGCCAACACCAACATATGCAGTAGCACAGCCCGGGCAGGAACGAGCCATGTCGCGCACGAGCCTAGCCACTGTTGGTCAGCATTGCACCTCATCCGCGCCTCAGCCTGGCAAAACCAGACCCTAGCCCGGCCAGCACCAGGTCGCAGCTCGGCCACTGTCGTACCAAGGCCAGACCAGACCGAGACAGCTGCCGCAGGAGACAGGTCGCACTCCACCCCAGTTCGAGCCCTGCGCGCAGCAGCCCGCACCTTGTAGGACGCTGCTCGGACTTGACTCACGCCGCACTAGGCCCTGTCCCGGTCAACCTAGGAATTTGCCGCGTCAAGCCCAGAACCTTCAAGGAAGTGCGCCGCCATTCCATGCTAAAGTATATTAGGATTTTAATTTCCTATTTTGACTAGGAAATTGAGTTCCTAATTGCTTTCCAATAGTAAATCTTTTCCAAATAGGTAATGTGTTCTTAATTAAGGTATGTCTCGTACTTTTTACTCTAACTAAAACCTCTTAGTATTAGGACTTGATCACTATATAAAGGCACTCTATCCCTCCTCTTTATTCATCAAACGCAAGAAGCAATACTTGAGAAGTAAAAGTTTCGGCTAGAAGAAATTATTGGAGAAGCAAAGTCGATTAAGAGCTATTTTTGAAGAAGCAAAACTCGACTAGCTAGAAGCAAGTCGATACACCTCTCAAGCCAAGAAGAAATTTCGATAACCCCTTTACCAATTGAAGATGTCGATGATGCTTGCAACCACCACCATGGATTTTGAAGTTCAATTCAAGAATTTTAGGAGAAAATTTTATCAAGTTGGAGTTTCTCAATTTGGTTCAAACTTCCAAGGAAGCTTCCTACGTCAAGATTGCCATGAACTCTTGAGCATGATATCGTTGCTACCTAAGGAAGAAATTGAAGCTATGCCCGGTTTCAAAGCTAGGATGATTCACCAATTTCTTTGGGAAAAAGCTAATAAGTCACATGAAACTGTTATGAGATGAAAAGAAAGAGCTGAGAAGGGATTTGAAAAACGGTTTCATCCCTATGGAAATCGATTTTCTCAACCAAGGAATTTCAATGGAAGGATTAGACCTCAAGTTGCACCATGGAGTAAGCCTTTCCCCATGCCAAGGGTTGATGGATATCGCACCAAGCCCTACAGGCCACCCTATAGATCTCCTATGCGATGTGCCCCTTTTCCTCAAAGGTTTCATGATCCTTATTGTGCTTCTTCATCTAATCAACCAAGAACTGCACCAATTGCTACTGTTTTCACTTTGGAAGAGTTGAAGGATAAGTCATCAACACCAATTGGACCAAAGGATCCGTTGCATGAGGAAGGTCAAGGTGAAGATAATATTATAATTATTGCTTCTACTTCTGAATCAAGTGATGCTTCTAGTGATGAGAATAAGGAAGGGGAAGATGAGGTTAATCAAGAAAAGGAAAATAAGGAAGAACCTCATCCTTTCCTTGCTCAATTCAAAGATATTAGTGATCAAGTTGCTAGCCTAAGAGAGGATTTTGATAGTATAATTGGGAATTTTGATAACCTTTACAATGTGTTGGAGAAGGCTATGCCTAAACCAATTTATGTTTAAAATTAGTTTTTTTTAATTTAAGTTTATGTTTCTAGATTTAGTGTTTTATTTTTAAGCATCTTAGTTTTAGTTTATGCTTTATCATTAATTTTCCTTTATCTTATGTTTTTATTTTTCCAGTCTCATTAATAAACTATCTAGTTTCATTTTCCTATCACTTTAATTATTTATTGTCTTTTTGTCTGAGTAATTTTCTTCATCAAAGCCGCCCAAGTATGCTTCATGAACCCTAACTATTATTTTTGGTAAGCTATTTTGCATGCTTTGATTTTTCTTAATTGCTTTTACAATGAGGACAATGTGAATTTTAAGTGTTGGGGGGGGGGGGGGTAAGTACTTGATAGGGTTATTGCTTGATAATTGAGTCATATGATAGTATTTGCATGAGAACCTAGGATAGGATTTGATTGTTTTTGGATTGATATTTTATTCCCCAATTTTTGAAACAATTTTTTTTTTGAAACTTGATTTTTGAAGCATAAAAAATCTGATGATTTTTTCAAACTATTTGATTTTTCATTTATATATTGAGTTATTGATTTAATTATGATTGATGAATGCTTAGAATTTTTAATAATACTTTATTCATTGATTAATTTATAGCATGAAGTTTTGATTTCATAGAATTAGGTATAATTGAAGTTTGTGATATGATCTTATTCATTCATTGCTTTTATGATTATCTATTTCTAGAACTTTTGTTGAATCTTGATTGAAATTGCAATTAAGAAAGCATGCTATGAATATGTCAAGAATAAGTGTGGGGGACTATCTATATAAAAGGGTAATTAAAATTGTTTTCATAAAAGAAGTGATTTCATGCAAGAGGAGAAGAGGTATTTCTGTAAAAAAAAAAAAAAGGAGTTAACAAAAGGAGTTAGTAACCCTTGGGAAGAGGATAAGAGGCATAGAATAACAGAAATATTGTCCCTCTAGAGTGCTAGTAGCCTCAAAATAAATAAAGGGCGGTAGTAACCCCTAAACATGAACACTTCAGAGGTTAGTAACCTCAGTTTTCTAAATTCAATTACCCTTAAAAAACTATTATAACCCACATGAACCCTTGATTTATTTATGACATTGTAATCTTTTGAGTAATGGATAGGAAGATAAAGATGCAAGCTTATAGGAAAAAGTAGTTGTAGAAGTGAAGGATGGTAAGTGATTAGAGCTACTTTGATTATGGCTACTTAAGAATGATAATGCTTGTTATTTATTGATCTTTGGATTAAGTATTGTTATTGTTCTTTGCTATTTTGATTTCATGATTAAATTGATTCTTTGATATATGTGTGAATTCAAATTGATCTTTTGAAAAATTTATTTCTGATTAACTTACATTGATTTTGCTAAGGGACTAACAAAGTTCAAGTGTGGGGGAAAATATAATCGAGACAAAAACAACCCTATTTTTATAGCTATTTTACTATGTTTTTGGATCTATTTATGCTCTAATTTGCCTTATTTTGATGATATTCGTGTTTTTAGTCTTTATGAGATGTGAAATTGAGAATTTGCTTATTTTTACTACTTTTGGAGCTATTTTGATGACTTTTTACACAGATATTAGCAAATTAATTTTGAGTATAGATTTGGAGATTCGAAGTTTGTATTTGAAGACTTATTGAAGATAATTTGAAGACTTGAAGATCAATGGAGAATTATTTCAAGGAACAAGAATTGGAGATTGGAGCTTTAATTGCGAAAGATTGAAGACAAGCCCTGAAGAAGCCCTGAAGCTATGGATTTTTGGATATTTTATATGGGATAATACTCAGCCCATATAAGCCCACAATTGAGTTAAAATCGCAATTGGTGACGCATAAACCCTCCAAAATATCCAAATCCCGTAATTTTCCGATACTAGTCCTACTTGGATTAGGATTCAGTGCAGTCTCAGTAAAAAGGCCATAACTTTCTGCTCAGATGTCCGCTTTAGACCCGTGAGAAGCCGTTGGAAAGCTAACTCCGAGATCTACAACATTACTTTGAAGTTTAAAGCCCAGTTCTGCCGTTTTCAAGCCCGAAATTGATGTCGAAATTGCTGTGCGATTTCTGGAAATTTTAGGATCCTATTTTTACAAGGATTTTGGTTCTTGGAAGACTTTGATGGCAATTTGGAGACCTAGTCAACCCCAAAACTGTCCTAGAGTTATATCCTAAGTCTAATAGGAGTCTTTAGATTATTTTCCACTATAAATAGCCACCTTAGGTCTAGGTTTTTGTATTATTGTAGATTTGCTTGAAGGTTTGGAGGAGAAAGCCCTTGGAGCCGCCGCCCCCTCTTCTACTTCATCCATAGATAAGTTTTCTTCTTCTTATTTGTGGATGCTCACTACTTTCATGAGTGAGTAATCCTTTTCTTTTCTCCAATGTAGAATTTAATTGATCTCTTGACTTATATCATGGTGAGATTTTGTGCTTATATATGAGAATTATTTTCGGTATTTCTCAAATCTCTGTTTTAATCCTATGTTGCTTGTTTTGATCGATTGGAGTGGACACTATCTTGATAAATTAAGTCTAGAACTAGCCCATCAGATTTAATTATAAGTAGCAATTGGAGGAGAACTAGCCCTTCCTTCCAAGAGAGATAAGAATCAATAACCGAGAAATTGCTTGTTGTGCTTGTTCATAAATTACTAGTTCTTAATGCTTTGTTTTTTGGTAGTCTTTAAGCCTTAGCCAGGAAATCGATTGCTAAAGAATAAAAGGGATATTTTAAGCCCTAGCCAGGAAATCTTATCTAATTAAGGTAATTTAGGATTTAATTCCAAACAAGTTATCCAAGTTTTTTATAATTATTAGATATCAATGATCCATGTTATTTATGTCAAGAGGGAGATCAATTCTATGTTGGAGGGTTTTCTTTAATTGTTTTTTCTCAAATTATTCACTGCTTTTTAATTAATTGTTTTCATTAATTTTCTTGATTGGTCGTTTGGTATCATTTTTCTTTTTCTGTTTTTTGTTTTTGTTTCGTTTTCGTTTTGTTTTTGTTGCGCTGTCAATTTTTGAAAACAAAAACATGTTTGGATATAGAATTTAGTTGTATGTTTTTAAATAAAAAAAGTTTTAAAAAAAATTGTTAAAAAGCATCTGAATTACTGTTCATCATTGCGATTCTGTGTTTTGGAAGTGTTTTGGAAAAACATGAAAACACAAAATTCTTGCTTCCACTTTTTTCCAAAACACTGCTTTTGTTTCCAAAATTTCTGAAAACGGAAACAGCCTACCAAACATGTTTTCACTGTTTTGTTTGCAAAAACAGAAAATTGGCAACAAAAAACAGAAAACGGAAACGATGCCAAACGAGCTTGCCCTAGCTTGTTAGATTTAATTTAATTCCACTTCCAAAATTCTTCTTTATCTTATTTTAATTTTCAGAGAAAGAATAATAACCTATCTCTCTGTGGGATCGACCCCTACTTGTCCTAGCTATTTATAGTTAGTAATTGTTGGAATTATTTTTATGATTTGCTGACGACCGATCAGAGAGCAAAGAGCCAATCCCTGATGAAACTGTTAAAGCTTTGGTTTGGCTCAAAGAAGCTTTTGGCTCCAAGAAGCTTTAGTTTTCGCTAAGAGTTGCTCAGATTTGGCATTCAAGGCAGTAAAATTTACCTGGTGTGTGAGTATTATTGTTCGATTACTTTTCATTTTATTTGGATCTGTTTGGCTACTCGGAAAGCAGAGGAAAATTAGCTTGAGAAATGCCTCGAAATAGTGAAAATAAACTTTGTCGTGACATTATCTAATATATCAATTGATATTTTTTTATGATCAAATTTAGCTTAATAATTATCTAGTAGAAGTTTGAGGAGTATAAAAATTTTAGATGATACTATTTAGAACTGCATTTTCTTTCTTCTTTCATTTCCTTTCTTTCTTTTGCATCTGCAAATAATTATTATTATGATAAATTCTTATCGCAAATATTTTCAAGCGTCATAGTCATCGATATATAAAGGCTAAATTAGGATCTCCTAGTCCTGTTATAGATTTTTCCTTTCCCGAAAAGAAAAAGACTTTGACAGAGGGAGAGAGAATGAGGAAGTTAATGACCAAAGAGAAATGTTTAGGGCATTTGATCTTTAATTGAGGAGAGAGAAATGATTTTTGTGTTTGGGGAAAAAATTTCAGATTTCTTTTCTTTTTAATTACTAAAAAAATAAATTTCAATAAAAAAATATATTAAAATAAAAATATTTAATTTTTATGCCACGTGTCGCATTCCATGTCAGCGAATTAGACGGCGTTAGTGCTACGTAAGCAAGTTTGACGGATCTGTTACGACTCACTAACGTGAGGGACCTCGGGTGATCGATTCTGATAGTAGAGGGACGAATTTGTAGAAAAAAATAATACAGGGACCAAAATCAACATTTTGCATAGTACAGGGACCTTCCGGGTACTTTTACCTAAGGGAACTCACTTTTGCAACAAAGTAGTCAAGGCTTTGCTTGATAAGTATGGAGTCACTCATAGAGTTTCTACATCATATCATTCTCAAACAAGTGGACAAGTTGAAGTTTCTAATTAACAAGTGAAGCAAATCCTGGAGATAACTATTAATCCCAACAGAAAGGGTTGGAGTCTTCGCTTGAGTGATGCACTTCAGGCATATAGAATAGCTTATAAGACAGCAATTGGGATGTCACCTTTTCAACTTGTTTATGGAAAAGGGTGTCGTCTACCGGTGGAATTAGAACATCGAGCTTGGTGGGCAGTGAAGCAATGCAATTTGGATGTTGATAAAGCTGGAGATCATAGGAGACTTTAAATTCAAGAATTGGAAGAATTGAGGAATGAAGCTTATGAGAGCTCAAGAATTTACAAAGAATAGACCAAAAAATGGCATGATACTCACATATTTAGGAAGACTTTCCATGAAGGACAAAAGGTGCTGCTATACCATTCAAGATTAAGGAGTTTTCCTGGAAAATTAAAGTCGAGATGGTTAGGGCCATACATTGTGATGAAAACATATCCTTATGGAGCAGTCGACATCAAGAATCTTTCTTCAGGAGTAGAATTCAAAGTGAATGGATATCGACTCAAACCCTTTCTTGAACCAACACAAATATGTGTGATTGAGGAATGTGATTTGGATATACCCATTTACATCTCGGATGAAGATCAATAATCTTGAAGCTCCGTCGAGCTAAAAGACGTTAAAGAAAGCGCTTGATGGGAGGCAACCCAACATTCTAAAACGCTACACTCTTTACTTTCATGTTTGTTTTTAATTTTCTTTTATTTCATGTTTTTACTAATGCATTTGATTTTGTAAGGATAAGCTATAGTTGCACTACAAGGGAGCCTAAATTCACCAAATCAGGGAGTTTCTTTGAACCCTTTTTCTTTATGCTATAGAGAAGGACACTCCCGTAGTTGACGCTGATGTCGCGGTTAGGGAGAAAAACAATCCCGCAGTTGAGACACTGCGGAATACATATGGTTGATTCTCAAGTGCCATATTCTTTCACTTCCCAATTTATGGCCAAAGATAATCAGCCCCCAGGTATGGTTAAAGATAACAATTAGCCATTCATTCATGACATTATGGCTAAGGCTACAGAGAAAGATGCTCCCGTAGTTGGCACTCATGCTGAAATTCTCGTAGTTGGGACGCACGCCAAAGCCTCCGCAATTGGGACTCATGCTGAAGCTCCCGCAGTAGGGACTCATGTCGAAGCTCCCATAGCTGGGACTCATGTTGAAGCTCCCGTAGTTGGGACTCATACTGAAGCTCCCGCGGTTGGGATTTATGTCAAAGCCTCAACAGTTGGGATTCATGCCAAAGACTCCGCAATTGGGACTTATGTTGAAGCTCCCGCAGTTGGGTTTTGTGTTGTGTTCCTTTGCGGGCATTTCCACCATCTGGAGAGTTTGGCGCATGCTCGCATCTTGAGAGTGTCCACCATTTGTAGGATGAGGTTGGAGGTCTCTCAAAGTCTCCAAGAGTTTGAATTGTCTTTGGTAAATTCCACGGGCAAGTTCCATCTGCTGTAGGACTCGGCCGCCGAGTTTTGTTGGTCGTGCTCGGCAGAGGACTCGACACGTTCTTCTTGGACACCACAAATGCGGCAGATAGAGCCTAACTTCCCCACCAAACCGCTCTTTGGCGCGGAATATTTCCTCTTCAAGCGTTTTGCCGGTTCCCCAGTGGAGTCGTCAGAAAATGTGGGGAGCTTTTGTGCGGCATGTATGGACTGACTAGTCTCGGCTCCAAGGGTTGGGCCGACTCCCTCTTTCACAAATAAGAAATAGGGTTATCAGAGGAAAAATAAGAAACATGGCCTTTTCGCGGTGAAGGAAGTCAGATTTGAGAGGGGAAAGTTCCGAAGAGAGCACAAGAACTAAGTTGCAGCGCAAAGAAAATTACTGCGGTGTAGGTAGTGTTTACTGCAGATATAGGACTCCGGCGAAGTAAATACAAACCTTTTAAACCTCTGTTTTTTGTTCCCAAGAACAGAGTATTACATGGAAATCATGAATAGAGAAAGAAAATTGCTTTAATTTACTTCAATCCAATGGGAAATACATTTTGAAAAAGAGTCTTGAAGAAATAAGGTGGGAAACATTTTAAAAGGGAAAGAAATCAAAGGAAAGTAATCTGGAGGTAATTTGCAGGTTGAGGCGAAGCTTTAGAAGTCGAAAGTTGGTGAATATGAAGTCTGCCGCGCGACTATTTATAAGCCCTCCATTGCGGTTGAGGGCTCTTCATGGCCATGATTCCTGCCAAAGATCTTTCTGTTGCGGCATCTTCCATATTGGGCTTATGTGTAAACTTGCTTTTTCTCACTTTTGAATTACTTTGCCTTTTCAAGTGCTGGGTCGACTTCACCTCTAAGATTCCTTGCAGCAAGTCAACCACTGCGGATTCTTTCCCTTTCTTGCCATGGCCTTATCTTTGAAGTAGGAAACAACTCCCAAACAAGCTGTCCCTTCCAAAAATAACTCCTGGCAAATTCCGAACTTCACATGCCTCCAAGCCACATCTTCAAAATGTTTTCCCGCCGTGGGCTTGGTCCACGTTGTGCTGTAAATTATAGATAGTTAGTGTGTTTTGTTGCGGTGATTAGGCTTTGATCCGTAATTAAACATGAAAATAATTTGTTATTAGTAGATTTTACTCCCTTTGGTAATATTCGTTTCTCGGCATCTTTGCTGCGTCATCTTTGGTTTCCCCTTGAGTGGCGCTGCGATGCCTCTGCTGCCATCTGACGGTGAAGATTTTTCTGCCGTGAAATGTTTGTCTTTATATGGCAATGTAGTGGAACTTGGGCCTTTGCTTATGACTTATTGGGCTATTTAAGAAACATAGGCTTTGTTTGGACCTTGAGTGTATGTGTGAATTTTATTGGGCCTCTTTTAGTGTGTGTAAAGTATATTGGGCCTTTTTTATGTGTATGGGAGTCAAATGTAGGCAAAGTATGTGTAAAATAATATAGGCTTTTAGGAAATATTTTGTGAAAATGGGAAAAATAGGGTATTTTCAGTATTTTTGGCTATGACAAAAAAATGGAATTTTTATGTTTAAATGGGCTCAACTATCCCAAATTTGACCACTAACATTTAGTCCCCTTTGAGTGAGGGCCTTACGGCCGTAAGGCATGAACCCAAATAGAAAATAGGCTGAAATCTCAAACAGTTGAATTCGCAATCTCCATTCGTTGATCACCATTGGTTGATTTATGCATTTCGATACCGTTAGGAGATGGGATTACTGCCGCAGGTGCCATTGAGGAGTGTCTCCATGGCAGCAAGTGATGGTGTTGATGAAAGTGCCATGAAGAATTGCCACAGGGTTGGCACAAAGGATGTTCTTTCTTTGGTGATATTGAGAATTCTAGTACTGCCATAGGAGCTGAAGACGTCAGGATTCCAGAATACTATTGTCGGTAGTGTTGAGGAGTAGGATGCTGCCATAGATGTGAGAAGCATCCAACCATTTTGATTTTTGAAGAGTAATGTGCTTTCAAGGTAGAATTATCGCCATGGCTAATAGTATTGTTGTGACAGCTATCACCATGGAAAATTCTGTATGAGCTTTGCCTTTGCCATAATTCTATCTCTGCCACAACCATGTTGCTTTTGCCGCAACTTTCTGCTGTTGCCTCACGATTTTCGTGGCTGGATGTTTTATCTTTCTATGATGGTGCCTCCAATGAAGTTGTAGAATATGATGATTCACAATGCCATGAATTCTTTGTAGAAGCTACAGCCATGAAGTTGCTTGGATGAATGCCACAAATTTTTTTTATGGCTTTGAAGTCAATACTGCCATAGAGTTTTTGTATCGGCTACCATATATTCCTTCGTGAAAGAGCCTTTGTGAGGGTTGTAATGCCTATGAATCCTTACATTGAGTGCTATAAATTTTTGAGAAACCAAAATCTCCATTCGTGGTGGTGATGAGTTGCCACAATCTGTTTTGTGAATTTTTTTGAACGATGCTTTTACTACCACAGCCTTTTGCGATAAGCTTGCCTTCCTTCTTTCGTGATATTGAGCCTCCCAAGTGAATAATATGTTTTGAGCCTTTTTGATTTGCTTTGTGCTTGATTACCCCATTTGTGTGAGTGGCTCTGCCATATGTGTAGGTACTAAACCTTCAGTGCCATGAGCGCTCTATTTGCCATAAGCACTGCCTTCCTCAAATATTCTGTTGCCAAGTAGTTGTTGATAGGAATTTTGCCACTCATGTGTAATGAACACTTCACGGATGGTGAAGTTAAGGATGACACTTTTGCAAAAAAATTTTTGAAATTGTTTTTTTCTATTGCCACAAGTTTCATGTTGTGGCTTCTAAAATAATGGGGTAATAATGGCTGAAAGATGTGCTTAGCCATTGTATGCTGCAGTAAGTATATGTGTGTGAGAGAATCAAGACTGTTGCTTTCCTTTGCAGGATGTGTTGATGTGAGTGCATCAGAGGATCAAGATGGGGGAGGTCTGATCTTAATGCTTGTAAAGTGTGTAAGATGGCTCAAAGTAAGAAGAGCTTTGTGAAATGACCCAAATTGTGTCTGATGAGCTGTGCAAGAAACCAACGAGGTTTGCCAAGTAGTGGGAACTACCTCACCGCTAGTTGGAGTTCCCATAGGTCAGGAGAGCCACTCCTGCAGTGTGTTGTGTGGAGTACCGCCAAGAGGATGTGTGTCAATAGTTCATGTCCTGGAATGGTAATAAGGATTGTGCGAAGGCTGCCAAATTTGGGAACTGCCTCAGCTACAACCGCAATGTGAAAGTAGAGCAAGAATCATAAGAGGGTTATGTTGTATGTGGTGTCCCAGTAGTTGTTGCCTAGTGGTGATGCATTTGCTACCACCGCAACATGAAGGAGGGCCATACGATGGACTGTGTTGTATGTGGTGCCCATGCCATGGTCATTGTGTGGTGATGTGTGAGAACCGTATAAGAGCTTTGATCAACTTGGATATGGAAATTGAGACTTAAGGCTTGAGTCATGAGACTTGTACATAAATAAGCAATTGGGTGTTGTGGCAAAGTGCTGTCTTGATGGTCGTCAATGATCACTTTAATTTTTGCATATGCTTGGAAGCCCCCAAGTGTTGGATCTCATTCAATGATGATAATATAGCCCCACGGTGTTCAATGATGAAGGAGCTTTAATTTTCAAAAATTCAAAATTAAGCTTCCACTGCCGTACCGCCATAATTTGCTTCTGCCATAAACTTTGCTATGGATACTTGATTTGAATGCATCTACAGGTGGCAAGTTGCGAAATTTCCTTTTTTAACATGTCTAACAATGAGTAGGTGTGAAGAGTTCTTCTGCAATGACATGGTCACGTGGCAGTGGGCTGATGGTGATCTTCACTGCCACATGTGAATCTTCAATTTTTGTATTCTCCATCCCAAATAATAGAATTCTTTGAAAATCTCTACGTGTTTATGGAGTAGAATGATTCCTAACTTGAGAACTTGAGTAATGATTGGATGACATTTTTATGTGTGTGGCAATTTGCTTTCTACGGGGAGACATTGAAGATTGAACTCATCGATGCTTTGGTTGCTGTCTTGCAAACCTCTTACAGCCAAGAGTGGATGAATTGGTTCATGACCTCCCTTTATGGCAGGTCAACTTGCTTATGTGTAAACTTGCTTTTTCTCACTTTTGACTTACTTTGCCTTTTCAAGTGCTGGGTCGACTTCACCTCTGAGATTCCTTGCAGCAAGTCAACCGCTAGGGATTCCTTCCCTTTCTTGCCATGGCCTTATCTTTGAAGTAGGAAACAACTCCCAAGCAAGCTGTCCCTTCCAAAAAAAACTCCTGGCAGATTCCCAACTTCAAATGCCTCCAAGCCACATCTTCAAAATGTTTTCCTGTCGTGGGCTTGGTCCACGTTGTGCTGCAAATTAGAGATAGTGTGTTTTGTTGCGGTGATTAGGCTTTGATGCCGTAATTAAACATGAAAATAATTTGTTATCAGTAGATTTTACTCCCTTTGGTAATATTCGTTTCTCGGCATCTTTGCTGCGGCATCTTTGTTTTCCCCTTGAGTGGCGCTGCGATGCCTCTACTGCCATGTGACGGTGAAGATTTTTCTGCGGTGAAATGTTTGTCTTCATATGGCAATATAGTGGAACTTGGGCCTTTGCTTATGACTTATTGGGAGTGTATGTGTGAATTTCATTGGGTCTCTTTTCTTTTAGTATGTATGAAGTAAATTGGGCCTTTTTTATGTGTATGTAAGTCAAATGTAGGCCTTTATATGTGTAAAAATATAGGTTTTTTAGGAAATATTTTGTGAAAATGGGAAAAATAGGGTATTTTCAGTATTTTTGGCTATGATAAAAAAATTTTGGAATTTTTGTGTTTAAATGGGCTTGACTATCCCAAATTTGACCCTTAACAATGTTTAGAGTGCTTAATTATGCAAGAATAGGGCTGGTTTATATGACAATTTAACCCAAGGGATATCACAAATTACCTCCGTCTTACATGGAGCAATCTTTTTGCGATGGGCTTTTTGAGCCCGAGCTACGGGCTAAAGCGGGTCCCCGGACTTGCTTTGATCGATTCCCCTTTCATCCCTCTTGAATTTGAGACCAGTCACCTAAGAGTTCAACCGAGCACACAAGCACAATAATCGGGTGAAGTTGGTGTAGAAACCAAATCCTAGTTCACTTGGGAACTAGTTTTTCCATTTCCCTTAAGGAATTGGAACTTTGCTGATTTGATCAATTAATGCAGCCCCTAGAATCGACCTTAGGTCCTTATTTTAGGATAGTTTACTCTTTCCCAGTTGTTCTCAGATCTAGTCTCAATAGGATTAGTTTGGTGCCTATAAATATACAAGTTTGTCTTCACAAGAGCTTATACCGATTTCGATACAAGTTCTTGCTCTCTCCAATTTTCGACAACCCTTTTTCTTTATAGCTCTCGATTTCTCATCTTCTTAGTTCTTAATCTCTCTTCTCTTTTAAGGTTTAAGATTAATCTTGAGTTATACTTGATTATTGCTTGTCGATAATTGCAAGCTAATCTATTGAATTTTTGTTTGTAGGAAAACAAAGCTTTCACCGATCATGGAAAACAAGATAATCATGGATCCTTTTGAGAAGCCTTTCAAGACAATTCGTGAATGATTTTGAGTATTGGGGAAAATTCTTCAAGGGACCAACTTTCAAGGGATCACTTTCTTTATATGCTTGCTATTTGTTACTCAATTCGGGTTATGATACATGGCAAACATGTCATGATCTTATTGATCGACAACAAGCTTCTCCAAGTACCGATGGTTATGACTTTGGCCCTGATTTTCGTTATGATCTTTGTCATGAAGAGCTAAAAAAGGTCATTAGCCAAGCTTGGGAGGAACAACAAATTGAAGAAGCAAGGGAACCTATGAAAGAGGAGTCGATTAAACCAAAAGCACATGTGCCGATTATGCCAACCGATTAAATCGATTCTAGAGTACTTCTAGAGTTAAGCCATGTGCTATGATGAAATCGATTCCCCCTTATTCTCCAGCCCCTCCTTCGACAAGATTGTTGTCAACATTGGGAGAACAAACACGTAAACCACCTCATATGCTTGGTTGATTTCATGATAATCACCTTGCCGGTAAGGAAAATTTTCCATCACCAAGACCATGGCAATTTTGGGATGACTTAAGTGATCATGAGAAGTATTATCCAGCACCTTCAATTTATGGAATCTCTTGTGATGAAGATGATTATTATGAAGAAGAGATCCATAAGAGTATGGATAATAGAAGGAGTCGAAAATCCAATGCAAGTTTGGATTCAATTTTTCATGATCTTGATGCACTCTATATTGCTGTCGAAGATATCAAAGCAAAGGTGACTGATTTTGAGAAGACATTGAATGGGTTTAATCAACTTCTGGTTCACCGGAAAGAGTTTTCTCCCTAGCGAAGTAAGCTGTATCTCACCTTTTATTTTTCTTGCATTAAGATAGATTTAATTTTCTGTTTTGTATCTAGTTTCTTTATTTTCTATTTCCCCATTTACTTCACCATTGTTTTCAACATTTTAGCAATTAATCTTTCCCAAACATCAGGTACGAATCTCAGTTTCTTTAAGCTTCAATGTTCGTTGCTTACCTCTTGTTTGTTTGCATTCTTGCTATTGCTTGAAACATTGAGGACAATGTTTGAATTAAGTGTGGGGGAGTAGGTTAGTTTTTAATTTTTGCATTGCATGTTTAGGATAGATTAGGATAGTAATTTTGCATGATTAGGTTAGATTTATTTGTTTGTTGCTTGATAAAATTGAAAATCCAAAAAATAGTTTGAGATGGAAAAAGAGAGGAAATAAAAAGATTAAGCACACATCTTGTTATGCATATGTCTTGAATCATTGAATTGATTTCAAATTAAGGCTTTAGCATGATTTAGTTCTTGATTTGATTTCTTTTCCAAGCTTTGCTATGCTTATGATATCTTTCTTTTCAAATTGCATGTGAGAATAAGATGTTTTCATTCAAAAATTGTAAGTTGATTGATTGATACTTACTTTAGTATTTTCACATTTTTCATCCATTGTAGATTGTTTTGCTCATACTTGATATTTTGCACACATAATTCATTAACAAAACCCCCTTAAAACCTAAGTTTCCCTTTGTCCTTAAACACCTATCCTTTTTGATTTTACAGCCTTATTTTCCCTTGTTTTAGCCATCTTTGCTAAATTGAATATCCTTTTCTTGATTTGATAAGTGAAGAATAAGTGTAGGGGAAATTTCCCTCGGTTTTGAAGCTTTCCAAAGGAATAAATTGTCTTGAATAAGTGATTGATATAGAGGAGAAGAGACCATGTAATGACAAGAGTTGTCCCTCTGAGCCAAAAAAAAATGAAAGGAAAGTGAAATTGAAAAATTACACTATTTTAAAAAAAATAAGTGAACAAAAGGACAATTCTTGGAAGTTAGAAGTTGATTGAAAGAAGAAAGTGTTTATCTTGAGCCAAGATTTGGGTTATTAAAGTCTTATTCACCCAAATATCACTTTTGAGCCTAATTCCATAACCCTTACCCTTTCTTTCACCCTTCATATAAAACCTTGGTCATTGAGTTTTCATATATGTGTGTGATATATCTAGTATGACTTTAAAAATTTGTTTTCTGAAAACCTTGGATGAAAGTGTAGATGTCTACTGTTTAAGTAGTTTCTCTTGACTATTATACAATTTAATTGAAAGACTAGCTCTTGTTTTGCTATTGAAATAGATTGATGACTTTGCATAGAACTGTTGAGATTGATTTCTTTGAAAGACTATTCTTGCTAAGGCTTGATTTTGGAAGTTATATATGTTGATTCATGACTGATCTGTGCATTGATGTGTCTTAAAAGAAAAATTCTCTCTTCTTTTATCTTATCTTTTTAATGTTTGTGGTATCGTTCTAGCTAAGTTTACCCTTAGGTGACTTCACACCTCCTAGATAGACATATTTAAGTTTAAAAGGCTTGTGGTATATGCTAAATGCCATCGTACACCTACGAAAGTGGAATATTTTGTTTTGTTTTGTTTTGTTTGAGACTCATAGTCTAGTTATTCTTAATCTTCTCTAGTTAGAATTGCAAATTAATTTTTGCTAAGGGACTAGCAAAAGTTGAAGTGTGGGGGAAATATGATAAGTCATATTTAAGTGCTTATTTTGTATGCTAATTTATGTTGTTTTTTGACTAATCAATGCTATTTTCCCTAGAATAGTTCATCTTTGTGTTTTTAGGACCAATTGGAGCTATTATGTGAAAGAATGAAGATTTGGAGCAATTTTGGAGCTATTTGGAGAAACTACTGATTTTTGCTCAGTAGGCCCATTAAGCCCATTAAGGCTAATAAAAAGCTAAATTTGATGACTTGAAGCCCAATTTTGAAGATCTATGGTCCAATGGAATGTTTTCATGATTAATGAAGAAGTTCAAGTTGAATCAGTAATTATGATGCAGTAATGCAAATAATTCTGATGATGCAGTAATTCAAGACCTAGTCAACATAGGACTTCTTATATGAAGTTTCGGTATAAAATACATATCTTTTGATCTAGATCTCAGAAAAATGCAAATGATATACTGTTGGAAAGAGGATTCAGAGATCTACAACTTTGCTTTTGACCTCGAAGTCAAATTTTGCTGTTAAGATGGTCGATTTTACCCCTGAAGATTCTGGACATATTTGCCAAAATTCCTACTTGATTTAGGAAAAGCCTAAGCTGACTTTGGGAGGCTAAGGACGGAAATTGTAGCTGTTTATGATGATGTGGAAAACTTCAATTGGCCAAGAAGGATCCTAATTAATGAGGATGATCTACTTCAACCACTCAAAGCTTTTCCTTGGAGACAAAGTTGATCCAATTCCTAGTTAGATTAGGACTAGATTTTAGATGTCTATCTTACCCTTATTGCCGCCACATCTAAAGGCAAGTATTGATTGTCATAAGGGTAGGATGTGTCTTAGTTTTGCCTATAAATAGGTAAGATTATCTAAGGATTGTCATAACACAACTAGAAGTTGTCGACTTCTAGGCTTCTTGTACCCTAATCGACTTGTTTCTTATTCTTGTTTATGATAGAGATTTTGATTATGTCTTCTCCAATCATGAGTGAGTAAGTCTCTTTAATCGTTCCAATGTAAATGATAATCAATATCTTGACAATTTAATCCATGGTGAGGACTTTTGAACATGTCGACTTAATCATGTTGATTTCGATTAAAGCATGTTTTGTGCCCTTGTAGAAATTGGATATGGTGATGTCGATTATGTGGCTGTTTTGATGTAATTTGTGTTCTTGATGAATTGATTCATATTTTCTTTTCAATCCCTATGATTATTGCTTATGTTGAGAATTGATTGTTGTTAGATTTAGGCCTGTCTAATTATAATCTTTGAATGACAATTGCTAGATTAGATTCAGTTAATAACTAGTAATTGGATCTAATTGTTAGTAGCATGATTTAATATGATCAATGAATAACTAGTAATTGAAGTATTAAATTGGGATTTGATTTGATTTTATGCTTAGATGAATAACTAGTAATCATAAGTATAAGCTTTGTTTATCTATGGTTCTTAATGCTTTATTGATTGCTTAAATTGGTAAATAACTAGTAGCTAATTTTTGTGATTGATAAAAGATGTTTAATTAGGAATAACTAGTACTAATTGGATTTATAATTAATAGATTAGGATGAAGGAGAATAACTAGTATTTTGATTCCTTGACAACGATTGAATTAAATTAATTTGGTAATCCGATAATCCAGGTTTTTATTTGTCAAGAGAGAGATTGATCTTATATTGGGAAGGTGTTTATTAATTGATTGTTTCCTTTATTTTAATTGCTTTCTATTTAATTTGAATTGCTTAACCTCTGTTTCTTTGTGACAAATTGAGTTGAAAACAACCAATAATTCTCTTTGTGGCATCGACCTTTGCTTGCCTTAGCTACTTGTTAGAGTTAGTTCATATTTATTTTTTTGATTACTGACGACGTGATCATAAATCTTGGCGCCGTTGCCGGGGAGAATTGCATTGTTTCTTTTTAACTCTTTTCTGATTACTGCTTTCTGATTTCATAATTCTCTTTACCCCTCCACGTTTTTTGTTTTTTGTTTTCTGTTTTCTGTTTTAGTGTTTTAGTGTTTGCTAGCTAGGTACAATGGAGCGGCAATCACTTCAGCACTTGTCTTTCTCTGAAAGAGAGGCAAGACCTCTTTGTATTGATTATCCAAATCTT
This sequence comes from Corchorus capsularis, assembly GCA_001974805.1. Taxonomy (NCBI): domain Eukaryota; kingdom Viridiplantae; phylum Streptophyta; class Magnoliopsida; order Malvales; family Malvaceae; genus Corchorus; species Corchorus capsularis. The sequence goes on from AWWV01007244.1 coordinate 26,749, forward strand.
GATTTTGAGATACCTACGAATGCTCTTCAGAAGCTACCTACCTTCTGTGGTTATGAGGATGAAGATCCACATGTTCACATAATGGATTTCTTCCGAGCATGCACTATGGTACCAAAAATACCACAAGACCAAGTTCAATTAAGGATATTTCCTCTTACTTTGGAAAGAGAAGCGAGGAGATGGTTCTACAGTTTACCTCCAAAATCAATTACTTTTTGGGATCAATTGCACAAGAAATTTTTAGAAAGATACTTCCCTGTTTTGAAAATTTCGAAAGTCAAGAGAGCAATCATGTCTGCTGAACAATTGCCTAGAGAAACATGGTGGCAATTTTGGCAAAGATTCAACACACTCTACAACATTGCCCATAACACTCTATCTTGGAGCATACTCTAATACCAATCTTCTATGATGGATTAGAGGGAAAAGATAAAAAGATCATTGATGCTGCAAGCCAAGGAACTCTTACAAACAAGAAGCCTATTGAAGCTCGTAGTTGGTTAATCAATTGGCCGACAACATGCATCAATATGGAGGCTTGAATGAAGAAGTATCTAAGGATAAAATTTATAAAGAAAAATATTCTGAGGATATGAAGCAAGGGTTTCAAACGATTTCATAAAGCTTGGAAGTGATGACTCAAATTTTGCACAGTTAGTATAAAGATTGGATTCATCAATTTTCACAAGTTGTCAACCGCAACAATTGCAACAATGAAGTTCATGTCAACATCTTCAACACCAAATTCGTTGCCGAATGAAGACCTATTTCCCCAAATTACTCATACTGATGTGAGTAGTGAAGAAAAAATTTCAGAAACTATTGAAATTGAAACAGAAGAAAAATACCTACAAGCTGAAGAAATAGTGGCAAAGCTATAATCTTTTAAGCAAAAGCCACTAGAAAATAAGTTGTTATTTTCTACTACTTGTCATCCTCAAACCGATGGTCAAACCGAGGTAGTTAGTAGTACTTTGTCTACTTTGCTTAGGGCTTTAATTAAAAAGAACTTAAGAACTTGGGAGGATTGTCTACCTCATGTTGAATTTGCATATAATAGAAGCATACATAGCACCACTGGATATTCACCTTTTGAAACTGTGTATGGCTTTAATCCTTTAACCTCATTGGATTTGTTGAGTTTACCTTTGAGTGTGCAAATCGACATGGATGGACAAAGGAAGGCCGATTATGTTAGAGAACTTCATGCTAGGGTTCGAGCTCAAATTGAGAAGAAGACACAACACTACATGACGAATGCTAACAAAGGGCGCAAGGAAGTTATCTTTGAACCCGGGGATTGGGTTTGGTTGCATCTAAGGAAGGAGAGGTTCCCTGAAAAGAGAAAGTCTAAGTTGTTAACTCGTGGAGATGGTCCATTCCAAGTCTTGGAGAGGATCAACAACAACGCCTACAAGCTAGATCTTCCTAGTGAATATGGCAATGTAAGTGCTACTTTTAATGTTTCAGACTTATCCTTGTTTGATAGTGATGCAGATTTGAGGACAAATCCTTTTCAAGGGAGAGGGGATGATGCGCCAAAGGCTTATCATGGCTTAGAAGAACACATTGGAGCCAATGAAGATCAAGGAGATGTCATCGATGCTAGCTTGGAGGAGCATGGAGTTGGAAGCACGTGTGACCGGCCATTGCTTGGAGAAGCCGCGCAACACCGGCCACATGTCCAGCCACATGACCGGCCATCGCATGCGACATCGCATGGGGCAACCGGCCACAACCGGCCATCGCTTGGCGCACCAACCGGCCTTCGATTGGGCCATCCGGGCAAGACCGGCCTTTTGATCCTTTAGCCATTCTGCAAGGTCCAATGACTAGGGCTCGGGCTAAAAGGTTTAAGGAAGCTTTAGTGGGCTTTTAAGATCTCATCTTGAAGGATTGAAGACCATTGAAGACTCATTGGGCCGATTTGAAGACCACACACCAAGGAATATTCCAAACGATTCTATGGTGTGTACCATGTTAACCATCGATGAGCATTAGGCTTAATATTGTGTAATTCGGCCATTGGGGCCTTAATTCTATCTTAGATTAGTATTTATTTAGTTTAGAAGACATTGGGTTGGGCCTTGTTTGACTAAGTCCAATCCTTGCTTAAATATGTATTGTTATTTACTTTTCCTTGTAGGACAAGGAGTAGGCTATTTCCTTGTTCCTTCCTTTTAATTATGCCGCCCCTTATAGGATTAGGATTTGGGTTTGGAGTAGGTTATGCGCCAACCCCTCCCCTATATAAGGGCTCTTTTATCTCTTATAAACATAAGTCACGTTAATCAATAAAGTTGAGAGGTTTATACCCAAATCGATTTCTTTGGCTTCTTTGTTCTAGTTTGAGCAAACTTAGGGTTCTTCATCTTGTAGAGTCCTAGCAAACAATTAGGTTGTGATTGCTTGGTTGTTTGTGAATCTTGTGATCTTAGGTGTTCAAGTGCAGGTCGACTTGGAGGTCTAAGGCCGACGAACGAAGGAAGATTTATCAAGTGAAGATTGTCGACATACTCATCTAGAAGTTTGGTGATTCAAGTTGATCTTAGGCAGGTCTCTAAGGTGGATTTGGACCAATTACAACTAGATTCGTATCAGAAATGGAGAGAGCATTCTTGAACCAGTATTTTCCAAAAGCGAAACGCGCCGATGTCAGAAGAAGAATCAACTCTTGTCGATAGTTACCTAATGAGAAGTGGTTTCAATATTGTAAAAGGTACAACAAGATTTGTGAAAGCTGCCCCTACCACAACATAAGCGAGGAACTCTTGATACAACAATTCTATGATGGATTGTTTTATGAAGATCGAGTCTACATTGATGCAACTAGTGGAGGTAGCTTGACATTCAAAACACCCAAGGAAGCAAGGAAGCTGCTCAACATCATGGCTGAGAACATTCATCAATTTAGCACATCAGAAGAGATTCTCAAGTCTAATGAGTCAGAGTTCGAATCATCAATGCGCAAAGAGATGAAAGAAATGAAAGAGTTGGTGCACTCCCTCGCAACAAATAATCAGTTGCTTAGCAAGCAAGTTGCTGATCAACAGGACACCATTGCCTATTTGCTGCGCTATATGATTGCGAAGCAAGGAGTGAATTATCACCAACAACCATTCTTCCAAACAGCTTTGAATGTGACTCAAGGACAAGAGAACAACATGGAATTTGACAATGGGTTGAACAATGCGCAAAGATATGGGATCAATTCGATGGGAATGGAAGACAATCAACCAAGGCTTACAAAAGGGATGGAGTCATTAGAGGCCCCATTTCCTTTCTCTACGCTACCAATTGAGCCAGTACTTCCTACCCCTAAAATGAAACCATTACCAACTGTCATACCCCATGTGCAAATGCTAAGTGATGAGGAAAGTTCTGTGAAGAGCGAGGAGAAAGGGAAGCTAGATTTTCGGACAAACTCAGTTTCATCTCCAACAATTTCTCAAAATCAACCAAGGAAGAAGAGGGAACCAAAGAAGAAAACGATGCCGCCCAATGATTGTCCAGCACCGTTTCCTCAATTACTTGAACCACAAAAGACATGTTGTGAAGAGAGCCAACTCGATTCACTTCATAAGTGGAAGGTAAACATCCCTCTAATTGCTGCAATCGAACAAGCTCCAATGGAACAATGGAAGATGGTAGATGGATTGACTACACAAAGGGATCATGAGGTAGAAATTGAAGCTACATTTTCATGGGAGGAACCAACCTATTCTGAACCAAGCACGATGGAAGGTGAATTTCATGAAATTGTTGTCCCAATCATGAAGAAAATTGAAGAGGTGTTAAGCAAAACAATGGATGATTTGGAATCACAAGAGCTTAATGAACAAAACCCCATTCAATTTTCCTTCAATAATGAAAATGATGCCCTTAGCGTGGTTTGCACCCCTACAACACCAAACGAGACTTCCAAGGTTGTGCAAGAATAAAAGGAAGCACCAAAAAAAGACATTAAGATGGACATTCCTCCACATTCTCCATCAAAGATTGCCAAGCACGAAGAGCCACCAACAGATGAGAACTCATGGCATTCTAAAGAGTTGAAGGATCTTGTTAATAACCAACTTTTGGAACCTATAAGTCCAAATTTATTTGGGGTCGACAAATTTCTTAAACAAGAAAGCTATGGAGAAGAGGAATGGATATCCATGGATCAATTCCTTTTGAAGGATGAGGTGATCAACAAAGTTGAGGACACTCCACAAGGGCAGGAAAGAAGCAATGCCAATCAAGGATGCCAAAAGCTCTCATTGCATCAACCTCTAACGGCAACACAAATGGCATTGTCATTCATAGTCATTCATGGGGTCGCTATCAACAAAATTGGTGAATTCTTTCCTTATCTCCTATTTTGTTCCTCCTATTTTTGTGCTCAAATTCTTCTTATCTCGTCATATCTACTTTTTGCTTTGAAGTGGTATGATCCACCTTAACAAAGGGAGATGGAATATGTCTAGCCAAAGACAATAAATGAAGGCGCTACTTGGGAGGCGACCCAAGAAACTAACTTCTATCCTTTTCTTTTAATTTTCTTTTTACTAGTTGTAGGTCATTTTGCATTTTCAAATGGAGGAGCATACAAGCAAATGGAGACAAGTGGAGGAAGCAACGTGACGAGCAATTGAGCATATGCTTTGCAAAAATAGAGAAGATTTCTTAACTTCCATTTACTTTAATTTCATAATGCATTAATAACAAGATGAGAGCATATCATTTACATGTGTTATTTCATTAATGCATAGTGAGATTGTGTTTACTCCTTGAATTGAATTGTTTTTCATGCATATTATCATTGTATAAATTATTTCATGCATCTCATACATATAAAATCTTAAGTGATAAGAGTCTAAGGTCATTCTTTGCAAATGGAATTTTTGGTAAAAAACAAGTTTTCTTAGATTGAAGAATTTTTGGGAAATCTTTGGAAAAGTTTGAATGATAGTTTGCGTTGAACTTGGAAGTAAGTTTGGTAGCAAAAATGCACGGGAGAGCATTTAGGAAGCAAAACCTGATACCAACTGGGCCCCCAGCCAGATTGTCTGAGCACCCAGGTCGTAACCTACAGCCCCCAGCTGCCCTGCATCCAGTCAGCAAAAGTGTATAGGCCCGACTGTAGCTAGGCACCCAAGCCAAAAGCTTGAACACCCAACTAGAGCACTTGAGTACCCAGGCGCGAGCTGCTGAAGGCCAAGTCCCCATGTTGATTGCCACCACCCATCACCCATCTTCATCCCAAACCCTTTTTCATTTTCCTTCTATTACCTCCAAATTTCTAATTTCACTCACTTGAATTCTCAATTTCACTACTCCATCGCTTACAAATTATTTCTTTCATCTTTTTTTCATCCTAAAACACTTAGCAATTAGATTATCTACCACCTTTTCCATCAAATTCCTCAAGTTCTTAAATTTTTATGTTTTGGAAAAGTTGTAGATTTCTTTGGATTTTTGTTTGAAGTGGTTAGAAAGGAGATAAGAGATCAATTTGGAGTCGATTGAGGAGCTTTCGAACATTGGGAAGTGCTACATTGGATCAACAAGTGGAATTTTTCAAGACACCAAGGTAATAAGGAAGTAATAGTCAATTACATGGAATTTAGGGATAAGCTTTGCATTGATGATTTCTATGTTGTGGATAAGATTTATCATGGATTAGGCCGTTGTAATGGAATTCCAATGGCTAGATGGTTCGAGAGATGAGGCAACATAGGAGTGAGATGAGAGCTTATATGGACCAAATGGAGGAGACCATGCGCGAATACATGGGCCAAAGGAGGCCTAGGAAAGGCCGATGACTCCTATCCTTGGGATGCTATGTGTTTTGTATCTTATGTATTGCATTCTATAATGACATTGCATGCATTTATTTGTGTCTTAATTTGTATATGTTTATTTGGATCTTATGTGAGACTTATGTGTTTGAATGCTATGATTGATGATATGTTTAGATTAATTTGCTAAGATTGGATGCATACTTTCTAGGTGAATTTAATATAACATGTGCTCAATTAATTTTGATTGCCCCACTTATTGTGTTTTATTGCTAGTAGTAAGTTTGCTTGATTTATTAGATTGGGTCGACACTTTCTTTTTAGATCGAGTCTTACTTATTGCACTTCATTTTTCTAAAAGTTTCCAAAACAACATGTTTTGAAATTTTTTGTCAAAATACTAGCACAACACACATTGAGGACAATATGTCTTTTAAGTGTGGGGGAGGAATTAGTCTATTTGAAAGATCCTATTTTTCTTATCCTATTGACTAGAGATAAGTTTTTCAAAATTTTTGAAGAAAATTGAAATTGATTTTGTATTTCTAATAAGTTTTGATTTAATTTCCATGAGTATAGTCTTGCGTAATAATACTAATTCGGTTTAAATACATTGAAAATATTTTTCAAATTTTCTTATGTATAATTTCATTCTTTGATTAAGAAGTGTAATTAATAAGGTTTTTCATACCCAAAAATGGTTTGACAAGTGTATTACATTTAGAACCTGTGTTGAATCTTGTATACATTTATAGAAGTATGTCATGGTTATGTCAAAGACAAAGTGTGGGGGTATGAAGGGTAGCTAAAATCTTTTAAAAAGAAGTGTTTTAATGAAAAGAGGAGAAGAGGTATTTCTGCTTAAAAAAAAAAAACTTTTCCATTGTTGTCACTCTTTTCTTTAACAAAAGGAGTTAGTAACCCTTGGAAAGAGGATAAAAGGTATGGAATGCGGAAGTATTGTCCCTCTGAAAAAAAAAATTAGTGTTAGTAAACTCAAAAGAAAAAGGGCATTAGTAACCCCTAAATCATGAACACTTCTAAGGTTAGTAACCTTGCTTTCTTAAAAATAAGTTATCCTTTTAACCCATTTTTATCTTTGATGAATATCCATGATGTTGCTTTTTCTTTGGAGAAGGATGTAAATACAAGTTTATGGTTGATGCGCCCAAGGCTTATCATGGAAGGAATTATGAGCCAAGGACTTATTATGGACTTGAAGACAAGCATGGAGAGCATGGAAAGGACGTGCAAGGGCTGCAAGGAAGCATGGAGATGTATGAAGATCATAGAGATATCTTTGAGCATGTTCCAAGCACCAAAAAGATGTTATTTGATCCATTGAAGATGCCTAATAGTCCGATGACAAGAGCAAGAGCTAAGAGATTCAAGGATGCACTCATGGGCCTTGTTCGAACTCATCTTGAAGACTTGAAGACCATTGAAGTTCAATTGAAGAGCTTTGGTGATGATTTGGGCAAGAAATTACAAATCAGTTACAAGTTCATCACATTGCTTGCTATTGATTCTAGATGGCCGGATTGACATCATGGCATGAGCCCATTATCATTAGTTATCTTTGTTTGGGCTTTATTCTATCATAGATTAGTTATTTATTTAGTCTAGAAGACATTGGGTTGGGCCTTGTTTGACTAAGTCCAACCCTTGCTTAATTAAGTTATGTAATTACTTTTCCTAGTAGGACAAGGAGTAGGTTATTTCCTTGTTCCTTCCTTTATGTAATGTTTTCCTTTTAGATATAGGAGAAGGGTTATGCGTCCCCTACTACTATATAAAGGGACCATTCCCCTCTTGTAAACATAAGTTGAGTTGATTAATAAAGTTGAGGATTATTTTCCCAAATTGATTATCTTAGCTTCATTGTTCTAGTTTGAGCAAACTTAGGGTTCTTCATCTTGTAGAGTCCTAGCAAGCAATTGGGTTGAGAAAACTTAGTTGTTTGAGAATCTTGTGATCTTGAGAATTCAATTGCAGGTCTAATTGAGTGCTTAAGGCCGACGAAAGAGGAGGGATAGCTTTGTGAAGATCATCGACATACAAGTCTAGAAGTTGAAGAAGTTCAAGTCGACTTTGGTGGATATTCAAAGGGGATTTGAATCTAATACAACTAGATTCGTATCAATTGGTAATCAGAGCATAGGTTGTCATCTTCAATCGGTAAATCTATCCTTCTATACATTAATCATCACGTTTTCATCCATCACAACACACCCAAATACTCATCGCACCACCTTCTTGAAAAATTCAAAAATTCAGAAACTTCAAAAATTCATAGCCGATTCATCTTGCATCGTTTTACTTTCAAATTTCAGATTTGAGTACCTCATAACTAGTAGTTATATCGAAAAATATAAAAAAAATAAAAAAAATTCGACCAGAAACTTGTGATGTTCTGGATTCGTTTGAGCTCGGAAAGCTGTGAAATTTGAGCTTTAGACTTCTTTTGGTGTGATCTTTCTGGGAAAAATTTTGAAAAAAATCAAAAAAATCTGTGCTGTTATCGATTTTTTCCATAAACTAGGGTTCTTAGTTTCGGAAATTTGGGGATTAGGGTTTCATGTGCAATTGATCTAATTAGTTGCAATTAACGCTAATTGATTGTGTAATTGAGATCCTTGGATTGCTTTTGCTGTGAATTGTGATTTGATTTGAAGAATTTCAGGTTACAAACCCTATTGGAGACAAGTGGTACAAAATTGGAATTAAGTGGTACTAGGGTTTTCTAATCGACTTGATTATTTGAATTGTGTTTGAATTGAGTTTTGTGCAGCAACCTTGGAGAAGAATTTCGACATAAGGAGCCTGCATTAAGTGGTTAGGTTTGGTTTAAGATCACTTTTCTTTTGATTCACAAATAACTTTGCTACTAATTGTTTGTTCCTCAAGTAGTTCACGAGAAGAAAGGAGTGCTCTAGGAGTTGCTCTTATTAAGCCTATTGAAGCTAGTAAAAGGCAAATCTTGTGAGATCATTAAGAGAGTAGTGGACCGCCAATCTATAGGACTTGAGTACAAACACGAGAGCACAAGTCAAAGGTATAAGCACACACACACTTGTGAGGATTTTTACTAATTTTTGTTCTTTGTGTAGGTACCATGGAGGTCAACAAGGAGAACAAAATCAAGCCAACGACTTGGCTGCCATGTTGCAAACTATGATACAAAGAGTGGATACCATGATTGATAAAATGCAACGAGTAAAAGAGGGTATTTTTAGCCTAGATTCTAATGGGGATGGTAATGAGTTAGCTTTACTTAGTTTGGTAGATAGGAGAACTTTGAGAGCCTATGTGAAAGGAGATGTTCATAGGGAGAATTTGTTTCACACTAGGATGTATGCCAATGGGAAGCCTAGTAGTGTGATTATAGATTAGAAGAGTTGTAAAAACATAGTTAGTGACTATTTGGTGAAAGAGTTACAACTACCTACTTCTAATCATCCTAAACCCTATAGCTTAGGTTGTTTCAATGATAGACAAGACATTAGTGTTAACAAACAAGTTTTAGTTTCTCTTTCTTTGTGCAGGTACAAAGGAGATGTTTTGTGTGATGTCTTACCCATGCTAGCATGCCATGTACTACTTGGTCGACCATGGCAATTTGACAACAAAGTTCATCATGATGGAGAGACCAAAAAGTATTCTTTCATGTGTGGTAAGAAGCCTCTTACTTTAATTCCTTTATCACTTCAAGATGCGTTAAAAGATGAAATTAAAGTGAGAGATGATTTTGCTAAATTGGATGCTGAATTTAGGGCTAAAGAAAAGAGTAAATCTGAACCTAAAATTGATGATCGTTTTAATGATAAAACAACCTTAGTTGCAAAGAGTGTTTTAGATGTTGTTTGCGATGATGCTAAACCTAATTTGAGTGTTGTTTGCAATGACACTAAATCTTTTTTGAGTGTTGTTTGTGATGAAACAAAATCTGTTTTGGATTCTACTTGTGATGAAAATAATTCCGTTTTGGTTGATCATAGCATGGAAAACAAATCTGTTTTGGTTGATCATAGCATTGAAAATGGGACTGTTTTAGTTGAAAAGAAAGAGATTTCTAAGGAAGTTGTTAAAGAGTGTATGTTAGCTACTAAAAGGGAGATTAAGAGTGCTCTGCATGATAATTCTGATTTGATCTTACCTTTGTTTCGAAATACACTAATGGGTACTAACAACTTGGCTGGAGATATTCCAAGCAATATTGTGTCTTTTTTCAGTAATTTTGTAGGAATTGGAGTTGTTTTGATGCAAGGAGAGAAGCCCGTAGCTTACTTTTGTGGGAAAATTCCTAGTGGATTTCCACCCATTAAAGAGATTGAATTCCATCCATATGTGGTGCAATACTATCAAGATTTGAGGACAAATCTTCTTCAAGGGGGAGGGAATGATGCGCCCAAGGCTTATCATGGAAGGAATTATGAGCCAAAGACTTATTATGGACTTGAAGACAAGCATGGAGAGCATGGAAAGGACATGCAAGGGCTGCAAGGAAGCATGGAGATGTATGAAGATCATAGAGATATCGTTGAGCATGTTCCAAGCACCAAAAAGATGTTATTTGATCCATTGAAGATGCCTAATAGTTCGATGACAAGAGCAAGAGCTAAGAGATTCAAGGATGCACTCATGGGCCTTGTTCGAACTCATCTTGAAGCCTTGAAGAGCTTTGGTGATGATTTGGGCAAGAAATTACAAATCAATTACAAGTTCATCACATTGCTTGCTATTGATTCTAGATGGCCGGATTGACATCATGGCATGAGCCCATTATCATTAGTTATCTTTGTTTGGGCTTTATTCTATCTTAGATTAGTTATTTATTTAGTCTAGAAGACATTGGGTTGGGCCTTGTTTGACTAAGTCCAATCCTTGCTTAATTAAGTTATGTAATTACTTTTCCTAGTAGGACAAGGAGTAGGTTATTTCCTTGTTCCTTCCTTTATGTAATGTTTTCCTTTTAGATTTAGGAGAAGGGTTATGCGTCCCCTACTACTATATAAAGGGACCATTCCCCTCTTGTAAACATAAGTTGAGTTGATTAATAAAGTTGAGGATTATTTTCCCAAATTGATTATCTTAGCTTCATTGTTCTAGTTTGAGCAAACTTAGGGTTCTTCATCTTGTAGAGTCCTAGCAAGCTATTAGGTTGAGAAAACTTAGTTGTTTGTGAATCTTGTGATCTTGAGAATTCAATTGCAGGTCTAATTGAGTGCTTAAGGCTGACGAAAGAGGAGGGATAGCTTTGTGAAGATCATCGACATACAAGTCTAGAAGTTGAAGAAGTTCAAGTCGACTTTGGTGGATATTCAAAGGGGATTTGAATCTAATACAACTAGATTCGTATCAATGGTAAGTTTTCCTTGTCAAATTCATCCAAGGTATGTTCATCTTAGAAATTATATTATTGATTGAAGTGGTTTTGTGCATAGTTGATTTGAATCTTATGGTCTTTGTATTTTTACCAACTTATATGGCATTTAATTAGAAAATGTAGATTAAATTCTTAATTTGTTAGAAGTACTCTGTTTTCTAAAGTTTGATTTTTCTAGTCAATGTTTACATAATGTTTGTGGGTATCATTCTAGTTAAGAAAACTCTCAAGTGACATCACACCTCCTAAGTACCTCTATCAGTCATAGGTTGAAATGACTTGCGTCACGAGCTAAGTGCCGCCGTACACCTACGAAAGTTGAATCAATATGTTGTTTAGTTTAGGACTAACCTTTTTTTGTTTTCTTAGGATTAACACTAGTTTGCTAGGGACTAGCAAAGCTTATGTGTGGGGGAAATATGATCAGACAAAAATTATTGATCGAGCTCAAATTATGCATATTTTGATAGCTATTTTTCTATACTTTTTGCCACTTTTATATGCATTTTTACCTTATTTTCTAAGTATTTGTGTTTTTAGTCTTGATAAGATGTGAAATTGAGAATATGCTTATTTTCATTACTTTTGGAGCTATTTTGATGACTTTTTACACAGATATTAGCAAAGTGATTTTAAGTATAGATTTGGAGATGCAAAGTTCGTGTTTGAAGATTTCTTGAAGATAATTTGAAGACTTGAAGATTATTGAAGAATTATTTCAAAAAGCAAGAATTGAAAATTGGAGTTTAATTTGCAAAGATTGAAGCCAAGCCCAAAAGAAGCTCGGAAGTTAAGGATTTTCGGATATTTTATATGGGATTATACTCAGTCCATATAAGTCAACAATTGGAGTTAAAATCCCAATTTGTGGACTTAATATCCAAAGGAATATCCAAATCTCGTAATTTCCCGTAACTAGTCCTACTTGGAGTAGGATTCAGCGCAGTCTCGGTAGAAAGGCCATAACTCTCTACTCAAATGTCCGTTTTAAGCCCATAAGTAGCCGTTGGAAAGCTAACTCCGAGATATACAACTTTCCTTTGAAGTCCAAAGCCCAGTTCTGCCGTTTTCAAGCCCGAATCTGCCATTGAAGTTTCTGCAGAAATCCAGAAAATTCCAGAATCCTATTTTGACTTGGATTCTACTCTAGGAAGACTTTTAATCCAACTTGGAGACCAAGTCAGCCCCAAAACCGTCTAGAGTCTTTTCTTAAGTCTAGTAGGAATCTTTAGGTTATTTCTCCACTATAAATAGCAACCTTGGGTCTAGATTTATGTATGTAATTTTTATTCTCATAAGATATATTGTTTAGTTGAAGATTTGGAGGAAAAAGCCCTAGGAGCCGCCGCCCCCTTCTCTTCTTAGTCCATAGATAAGTTTTCTTCTTCTTATTTGTGGATGCTCACTCAATTCATGAGTGAGTAATCTTTTCTTTTCTCCAATGTAGAATTTAAATGATCTCTTGACTTATTTCATGGTGAGATTTTGTGCTTATATATGAGAATTTATTTGAGTATTTCTTGGATCTCTGTATGAATTCTATGTTGCTTGTTTTGATTGATTGGGTCGACACTATCATGATAGATTGAGTTAGCATTAGCTAGATTAAGTTGTGAATTAATCCTCCAGGTTAATTTTATGTAGCAATTGGATGTGAATTAATCCTCCATCCAAGAGAGAAAAGAATCAATGGGCGAGAAATTTCTCATTGTGCTTGTAATTAAATTACTTGTTCTTCATGCTTTGTTCCTAAGTGATCTTTAAACCCTAAAAAAGTAATTGATTGCTGAAAGAATAAAAGGGATAGATTGACTTTAATCGGTAATCTTATCTAATTAAGGTAATTTAGGATTTAAATCCGACAGGCTATTCAAGGTTCTCATAATTATAAGATATCAATGATCCATGTTATTTTTGTCAAGAGGGAGATTAATTCTATGTTGGAGGTTTCTATTTAATTATTTTCTCATAATATTCACTTCTTTTTAATTAATTGTTTTCTTTAATTTTCTTGATTGCTTTCATAGTTAGCTTTACTGTTTGTTAAATTCAATTTTAAACTCTTCTTCAAAATTCTCTTTATTGTTTTGTTTTGATCTAAGAAAAAGGAAGTGCCGATCTCTCTATGGGTTCGACCCCTACTTGCCCTAGCTAGTTTAGTTAGTAATTGTTGGGATATTTATTTTTATGATTGCTGACGACCGATCATAAATTTTGGCGCCGTTGCCGGGGAGATTTTGTTTAATTTTCTTTTTCTCTTATTTTACTTTCTATTCGATTTGCACTTGATCATCTTTGTTTTGCAGTAAAAATCCAATGGAGCAATCACAAATGTTACGAGAGCTAAATTTCAACTGTGAATTGCCACCCCTTTGTATTGACTATCCAGCCATGGATATGTCTTACAAATTGAAGCCAGGAGTAATCCGTTTGATGCCGATTTTTCAAGGAGAATCTCATGAGAACCCTCATGAACATCTGCAAGGTTTCTTTCTGAAGTGTGCTACAATCACTGGGATGCCTGAGGAGGATGTGAAACTTCGAACTCTTCCTTTGACATTAGAAGGAAAAGTAAGAGATTGGTTCTTAAGATTACCACCAAAGTCCATAAAATCTTGGAAGGAGATGGAGACAGTATTTTTGAACAAATACTTTCCGGAAGCTAAGCGTGTTGATCTCAGAATAAAGATCAACACTTGTCAACAATTACAAGGCGAAAAGTGGCACCAATACTGGGAGAGATACAACCAAATATGCGCAAGTTGCCCCTACCACAACATTAGCGAAGCACTCTTGATCCAGCACTTTCATGATGGCCTTATCTATGAGGATCGCACTTATGTCGACGCTGCTAGTGGAGGAGGCCTTACATTCATAACCCCTGAAGAAGCAAGGAAGCTGCTCAACACTATGGTAGAAAACATACACCAATTTGGTACAACCAATGAAGCCGACGTAGCAAAGGAATCAGAAATATCGGAAATCCGCAAGGAGCTGAAAGAGTTCGTAGATGAAACCAAACACACCATATCCTCATTGACTACTCAATGTGGAAATTTAGTAACGATGTTTGCTAATTTCATAAGTTTTCAGTCACAAGCTTATGCTCAAATTCCCCCATATGTGCCGCAAGAACATATGAGAGGAAACACGCAAGGATGTGGTGTTAATGCAATTGAAGAAATTCAACATCAATATGCACAACCTGTGATATCCTCACCTCCAGCACCTGTTTTCCCTAATACATCATCACCCGTTGATGTATTCGATGGTTTAATACAAGGAGATATGGAGACTTCAACCGAGATCAAAGAAGACTTACCTGCCGCAACAAATGATGAACATCAACAATCTGATGAAGAATGGATGGAGGAGATGAAAGCTAAGTATGATCCACTACCATTCCCCAAAGGTTTGCTCAACAACTTAATTTACTCCGGGAATTAGAGGTAAACATTCCTTTAGTTGATGAAATAGTCAAAGTACCCAGGTATGCTTCTTTCCTTAGAGAATTATGCAATAATAAGAATAAGTATGTAAAAAAATATGCCTGCATGGATGAAAATATATCTGCTGCTTATCAGAGGAAATTGCGTCATAAATGCAATAGTCTAGGTTCTTTTTCTATTCCTTGTAGTATAGGAAAGAATGAAGTAGGTAATGCTATGTGTGAATATGGATTTTTGATTAATATCATGCCTTATTCTGTTTATAAACAATTAGGAATAGAACCTTTGCTTGAAACTGATCTTACTATCAAATTTGCTGATAGAACTAACCATGAACCTGAAGGTTTAGTTGAGAACGTTTTAGTGCAGATAGGAGATTTTGTTTTTCCTGCAGATTTCTATGTCCTGAAGATGAGTGAAGATGACATTCTTTTACCTCAATTGCCACTGCTGTTAGGAAGACCACTTCTGATCGCATCAAGTATGAAGTTCGACGCACAAGGTGGAACAATCACCATGGAATTCGATGGGAACCCTTTCGTATTCAACATAAATGAAGCAATGAAAGCTCCTGCCGAAATTCATTATATTTTTTCCATTGACACAATTAGTACTTACTCTGAAGAAGTACAAGCACTCAACCAAGAAGATGAACTTGAAGTGATACTCACCAAAGGTTTACATCAAAAAGATGTCGAGGAAGCAGAAGTTCAGATGCTAGAAGAAATAGGAGAAACTGTCAGAGAACTATCATTCAACGAAGAGGTGGAGACGATTTCTTACATCAACCTGGAGCCAACACCCAAGCCATTACCATCTATCATTCAACCTCCAGAAGTCAAGCTGAAACCACTTCCTGAAGGCCTGAAGCATGCTTTCCTTGGAGACAATAATACCCTGCCTGTTGTTTTCAAGTAAATTGAATGATTTACAAGAAGAACAATTGATCAGAGTTCTGAAGGAATACAAGGAAGCCATTGGATGGACTGTAGCTGATATCAAAGGAATAAGTCCTAATCTATGCATGCATAGGATTCGACTTGAAGATGATGCAGTAGCAGTTCGACAGCCACAAAGAAGACTAAATCCAAATCTTGCTGAAGTTGTCAAAGATCAAGTTCTCAAATTACTTGGAGCTGGTCTCATTTATGCTATATCAGATAGTAAATGGGTCAGCCCAGTCCAAGTAGTTCCAAAGAAGTCCGGATTTACCGTCGTAGAAAACAAGGAAGGAGAGCTAGTTCGTCAAAGACTACAGAATGGATGGAGAGTATGCATCGATTACAGAAAGCTGAATTCCGCCACAAGGAAGGACCACTTTCCGCTGCCATTCAGTGATTAGATGTTGGAAGGATTAGCTTGCAAGGCCTACTGTTGTTTTCTGGATGGGTACTCGGGATACTTTCAGATTCCAATTGCACCTGAAGATCAAGAGAAGACCACTTTTACAAGCCCTTTTGGTACGTATGCCTACACAAGAATGCCTTTTGGTTTATGCAATGCACCTGCAACTTTTCAAAGGTGTATGATGAGCATCTTTCAAGATTATGTGGGAGATAAGATGGAAGTATTCATGGACGATTTCACAGTCTATGGAGATAGCTTCAATCAATGCCTCAATAATCTAGAACTCATCTTAAAAAGGTGTGTTGAAACCAAATTGGTATTGAATGCCAAAAAATGCCACTTCATGGTACAACAAGGCATTGTTCTAGGCCATGTAGTCTCCAAAGAAGGGATGCAAGTCGATAAAGCCAAAGTAGACGTTGTTCAGAACCTGCGATATCTGACATGTGTCAAAGATATCTGTTCATTCTTAGGCCATGCTGGATTCTACAGAAGATTTATCAAGGATTTCTCAAAGATCTCAGCACCTATGTGTAGATTACTTCAAAAGGATGTAGAGTTCGAATTTGGAGATGCTTGCAGAGAAGCATTTGACAAATTGAAGATTGCACTCACCACCACTCCAATTGTGAAGCCACCTGATTGGAAACTACCATTCGAGATCATGTGTGATGCAAGCGACGTAGCCATTGGAGCTTTTCTAGGTTAGAGAGTTGATAAGGTACCTCATGTTATCTATTATGCTTCAAGAACCCTAGATACTGCTCAAAAGAGCTACACTACTACAGAAAAAGAGATGCTTGCCGTTGTCTTTGCTTTAGAGAAGTTTCGACCATATATTCTAGGATCTAAGGTGATAATCTACTTCGATCATGCTGCATTGAGATATCTTATGTCAAAGAAAGAAGCAAAAGCTAGGCTTATGAGATGGCCTTTGTTATTTCAAGAATTTGATATCGAAATAAGAGATAAGAAAGGAGCTGAGAATGTTGTTGCCGATCACCTAAGTAGAATTGAAGGCAAGGAGGAGGAAATCGCAATCAATGAAGCATTACCTTTTGAAGGATTGTTTGTCGTTTCTCAACTTCCTTGGTATGCCGATATTGTCAATTACTTAGTTGCGCGTCGCCACTAGGGATGATGTCAATTTGATGTTCAATCCCCCTAATTGGTCGTAATCCACTAGGAATCTCCTCAGGAAACACATCTACATAATCACTCAAAAGAGAAACAATGTTGCTTGGAAGCTCGCTTTCCAAGTGGTTAGTGCTCACAAGTGTATATTTAAGCAAAAGCAAGATCAAAACAGAATTATCATTCAAAGCTTCTTTAATCTCACTCTTAGTAGCTAACATACACTCCTTCTTAGAACTAACATGCTTGACTATATCGCAATTCTTATCTAAATTAGCATGATTAGTCTTTTCTTTAGCCCTAAATTCCGAATCTAGCTTAGCAAAATCCTCTTTCAATTTCAATTGATCTTTTAAAACTTCTTGAGGTGATAACGGAATAAAGGTAAAGGGCTTCTTACCACACATAAGAGTATATTGGTCCGTCTCACCACCATGTTGAACTTTATTGTCATATTTCCATGGTCGTCCAAGTAGTACATGGCATGCTTGCATGGGTAAGATGTCGCACAATACATCTCCTTTGTACCTGCCCAACCAAAGAGAAACTAAAACTTGTTTGTTAACCCTAATTTCCTCCTTATCGTTGATTCAACCCAAGCTATAAGGTTTAGGGTGTTTGGTAGTGGGTAACCCTAAACCCCAAATAAACACTAGCTATGTTTGTACAACTCCCACCATCAATAATAACGCTACTAGGCTTCCCATTCGCATACATCCTAGTATGAAACAAGTTCTCCCTATCTAGTTGTAATTGGTCCAAATCCACCTTAGAGACCCGCCTAAGATCAACTTGAATCACCAAACTTCTAGATGAGTATGTCGACAATCTTCACTTGATAAATCTTCCTTCGTTCGTCGGCCTTAGACCTCTTCCTCATATAACTCTTTCGACCTAACCAAGTATTAATCGGCCTTTCCAAGTTTCTTCTTCTTGTTTGCACCAATTGATTTAACCAATTTAAAGCATTCTTTGTGAATTCAAGAGTAGCAATTTGCACCTTCTTTGGCTCAGCATGAGGATAGTAATCAAAATACATATCCAATTTCGACTCCCACTCCAAGAAATCGGATGGAGACCCTCTCCCATTGAATTTAGGGATTTTGTATTTGATGTTATCCTTAGGCTCCTATCTTTCAATTCCTCTCCAAGGCCTCATGTTTTAATTGTGAGCTTGTCCACCAATTTCTTGTTGCCTTAGTCTCTCCATGGGATCGATTCTAGCAATTTGCCTCGGTGGTGGAGGATGAAACTCTTCATTGTTGCGTGCGGCGTTAGCTCTTTGAGGTGGTTGAGCTTGTTGATTTTGGTCATCCCTTACTTGTTGGACTTCATTGGTCAAGGTATCGAATTTAGTATCCATATTGTCCAATCGTTGAATTAGAGTTTGCAACATAGCAGCCACGTTTGGTTGCTCTTGTTCTCCTTCCATTATACCTACAAAAAGAACAAAGATTAGTAGTAAAAATCCTCACAAGTGTGTGTGTGCTTATACCTTTGACTTGTGCTCTCGTGTTTGTACTCAAGTCCTATGGATTGGCGGTCCACTACTCTCTTAATGATCTCACAAGATTTGCCTTTTACTAGCTTCAATAGGCCTAATAAGAGCAACTCCTAGAGCACTCCTTTCTTCTCGTGACCTACTTGAGGAACAAACAATTAGTAGCAAAGTTATTTGTGAATCAAAAGAAAAGTGATCATAAACCAAACCAAACCACTTAATGCAGGTTCCTTATGTCCAATTCCTTCTCCAAATTTGCTGCACAAAACTCAATTCAAACACAATTCAAATAATCAAGTCGATTAGAAAACCCTAGTACCACTTAATTCCAATTTTGTACCACTTGTCTCCAATAGGGTTTGTAACCTGAAATTCTTCAAATCAAATCACAACTCACAGCAAAAGCAATCCAAGGATCCCAATTCACAAACAATTAGAGTTATTGCAACTAATTAGATCAATTGCACAAGAAAACCCTAATCCTCTAATTTCCCAAACTAACAACCCTAGTTCCTGAAAAAAATCGATAACAGCACAGATTTTTTTGATTTTTTTCAATATTTTTCCCAGAAAGATCACACCAAAATAAGGCTAAAACTCAAATTTCACAGCTTTCCGAGCTCAAACGAATCCAGAAAAAAATCACAAGTTTCTGGTCGAGTTTTTTTTATTTTTTTTTAATATTTTTCGATATAACTACTATTTATAAGGAACTCAAATCTGAAATTTCAAAGTAAAAAGATGTAAGATGAATCGGCTATGAATTTTCAAAGTTGCTGATTTTTTGAATTTTCAAGAAGGGTGGTGCGATGAGTGTGTGGGTGAAATCGATGTGATGAATGATGAGTAAAAAGATAGATTTACCGATGAAGATGATAAACCTAAGCTCTGATTACCAATTGATACGAATCTAGTTGTAATTGGTCCAAATCCACCTTAGAGACCCGCCTAAGATCAACTTGAATCACCAAACTTCTAGATGTGTATGTCGACAATCTTCACTTGATAAATCTTCCTTCGTTCGTCGGCCTTAGACCTCCAAGTCGACCTGCAGTTGAACACCTAAGATCACAAGATTCACAAACAATTAAGCAATCACAACCTAATTGTTTGCTAGGACTCTACAAGATTAAAGAACCCTAAGTTTGCTCAAACTAGAACAAAGAAGCCAAATAATCGATATGGGTGTGTAAACCTCTCAACTTTATTGATAACTTGACTTATGTTTACAAGAGATAAAAGAGCCCTTATATAGGGGAGGGGTTGGCGCATAACCTACTCCAAACCATCTCCTAATCCTATAAGGGGCGGCATAATCATAATGGAAGGAACAAGGAAATAGCCTACTCTTTGTCTTACTAGGAAAAGTAAATAACATTACATAATTAAGCAAGGATTGGACTTAGTCAAACAAGGCCCAACCCAATGTCTCTTAAACTAAATAAATAACTAATCTAAGATAGAACAAAGGCCCATGTAGCCGAATTACACAATGCTAAAGCCTAATGCTCATCGATTTCAAGTAAGGTGAACAACTTGGAATCGATGGGAATATTCTTGGTGATGTCGACTTCGATGCCTTCCAAATGGTCTACAATGGACTCTAAATCTCCAAGATAAGATCTTATAAAGCCCAATAAAGCTTCCTTGAACCTTTTAGCCCGAGCCCTAGTCATTGGATTTTGCGCAATGGCTAAAGGATCAAAAGGCCGGTCTTGCCCGGATGGCCCAATCGATGGCCGGTTCTGGCCGGTTGGTGCGCCAAGCGATGGCCGGTTGCCCCATGCGATGTCGCATGCGATGGCTGGTCATGTGGCCGGACATGTGGCCGGTGTTGCGCGGCTTCTCCAAGCAATGGCTGGTCACACGTGCTTCCAACTCCATGCTCCTCCAAGCTAGCATCGATGACATCTCCTTGATCTTCATTGGCTCCAATGTGTTCTTCTAAGCCATGATAAGCCTTTGGCGCATCATCCCCTCTCCCTTGAAAAGGATTTGTCCTCAAATCTGCATCACTATCAAATAAGGATAAGTCTGAAACATTAAAAGTAGCACTTACATTGCCATATTCACTAGGAAGATCTAGCTTGTAGGCGTTGTTGTTGATCTTCTCCAAGACTTGGAATGGACCATCTCCACGAGGTAAGAGCTTAGACTTTCTCTTTTCAGGAAACCTCTCCTTCCTTAGATGCAACCAAACCCAATCCCCGGGTTCAAAGATGACTTCCTTGCGCCCTTTGTTAGCATTCTTCATGTAGTGTTGTGTCTTCTTCTCAATTTGAGCTCGAACCCTAGCATGAAGTTCTCTAACATAATCGGCCTTCCTTTGGCCATCCATGTAGACTTGCACACTCAAAGGTAAACTCAACAAATCCAATGGGGTTAAAGGATTAAAGCCATACACAGTTTCAAAAGGTGAATATACAGTGGTGCTATGTATGCTTCTATTATATGCAAATTCGACATGAGGTAGAAAATCCTCCCAAGTTCTTAAGTTCTTTTTAATTAAAGCCCTAAGCAAGGTAGACAAAGTTCTATTAACTACCTCGGTTTGGCCATCGGTTTGTGGATGACATGTAGTAGAAAATAACAACTTAGTTCCTAACTTAGCCCATAAAGTTCTCCAAAAGTGACTTAAGAACTTAGCATCTCTATCACTTACAATCATCCTAGGCATTCCATGTAGTCTAACGATTTCCTTAAAGAATAAATTAGCTACATTAATGGCATCATCCGTTTTAGTACATGCAATAAAGTGAGCCATCTTAGAAAACCTATTAACAACCACAAAGATAGAATCTTTACCTCTCCTAGAACGAGGTAAACCTAACACAAAGTCCATGCTAATATGAGTCCATGGTTCATGAGGAATAGGCAAAGGAGTATACAATCCATGCGGTTTAGATGTAGATTTAGCTTGCAAACAAACAATGCAACTAGCAACATACTTCCCTACATCATGTCGCATCTTAGGCCAAATGAAGTGTTCATGCAATATGTCATATGTTCTATCAACTCCAAAGTGACCCATTAAACCCCCTCCATGCGATTCCCTCAAGAGCAATATGCGCAAAGAACAAGAAGGCACACACAATCTAGATTCCTTAAACAAAAAACCATCATGCTTATAATACATTCCAAATCCAGAATTTTCAAATGCTTTAAATATTTCACTAAATTAAACATCACTAGCATATAATTCCTTAATATACTCAAAACCAAGAAACTTAACATGTCTTTTGTTCAACTTTTGTTGGCCTCTTAAATAATTCAAGCTCTCATGATCCGTATGAATCACGAATTCCTTAGGCCAAAGGTAGTGTTGCCAAGTTTGCAACGCCCTCACAAGAGCATACAACTCTTTGTCATAGGTTGGATAGTTCAATGCAGCCTCATTCAATTTCTCACTAATATATGCGACGGGCTTCCCACCTTGCATTAGAACAGCTCCAATTCCAACCCCTGATGCCTCACATTCAATCTCAAAAGTATTGTTAAAGTTAGGTAAAACAAGCAAAAGAGCATTAGTTAGTTTTTCCTTCAACGTCTCAAATGCTTCTTGTTGTTCATCTCCCCACTTAAATGGTGCATTCTTTTTCATAACACTTGTAATAGGGGCGGCTAAGGTGCTAAAATCCTTAACAAACCACCTATAGAATCCGGCTAGTCCATGAAAAGATCTCACTTGTCCAACGTTGGTGGGTGTTGGCCATTCTTTGATTACCTTGATCTTTTCCTCATCAACCTCTATACCTTGCGATGAAACCACAAAACCAAGAAAAACAATCTTGTTTGTGCAAAAGCTGCACTTCTTAAGGTTAGCATACAATTTCTCAACCCTAAGCACATCTAACACACATCTTAGGTGCCTAACATGCTCATCTAGGTTTCGGCTATACACAAGTATATCATCAAAATAAACAACAACAAACTTGCCAATATAAGCTCTTAAAACATGATTCATTAATCGCATGAATGTACTAGGTGCATTAGTCAATCAAAAAGGCATAAGTAACCATTCATACAACCCTAATTTAGTTTTAAAGGCAGTTTTCCATTCATCACCCTCTTTCATGCGAATTTGATGATAGCCACTCTTAATATCAATCTTAGAAAATAGACAAGCACCATGCAATTCATCAAGCATATCATCTAATTTAGGAATAGGGTGTCGATACTTTACCGTGATGTTGTTTATTGCGCTACAATCAACACACATTCTCCAAGTCCCATCTTTCTTAGGAACAAGCAACACAGGAACAGCACATGGAGAAAGACTTTCACGCACAAAACCCTTTTGAAGTAGCTCACCAACTTATTTCTCCAATTCCTTTGTTTCTTCAGGATTTGTCCTATAAGCTGGCTTATTTGGAATTTGCGCCCCAGGGATGAAGTCAATTTGATGTTCAATTCCCTTAATTGGTGGTAATCCACTAGGAATCTCCTCAGGAAACACATCTAAATAATCACTCAAAAGAGAAACAATGTTGCTTGGAAGCTCGCTTTCCAAGTGGTTAGTGCTCACAAGTGTATATTTAAGCGAAAGCAAGATCAAAACAGTATTATC
Organism: Corchorus capsularis; assembly: GCA_001974805.1. Taxonomy (NCBI): domain Eukaryota; kingdom Viridiplantae; phylum Streptophyta; class Magnoliopsida; order Malvales; family Malvaceae; genus Corchorus; species Corchorus capsularis. Next base: position 49,916 of record AWWV01007244.1, read on the forward strand.
ATTCAAAGCTTCTTTAATCTCACTCTTAGTAGCTAACATACACTCCTTATTAACTTTCTTAGAACTAACATGCTTAACTATATCGCAATTCTTATCTAAATTAGCATGATTAGTCTTTAGCCCTAAATTCCGAATCTAGCTTAGCAAAATCCTCTTTCAATTTCAATTGATCCTTTAAAGCTTCTTGAGGTGATAACGGAATAAAAGTAAAGGGCTTTTTACCACACATGAGAGTATATTGGTTCGTCTCACCATCATGTTGAACTTTGTTGTCATATTGCCATGGTCGTCCAAGTAGTACATGGCATGCTTGCATGGGTAAGATATCGCACAATACATCGCCTTTGTACCTGCCCAAACAAAGAGAAACTAAAACTTGTTTGTTAACCCTAATTTCCTCCTTATCGTTGATCCAACCCAAGCTATAAGGTTTAGGGTGTTTGGTAGGGGGTAATTGCATCTCCTTCACCAAATAAACACTAGTTATGTTTGTACAACTCCCACCATCATTAATCACGCTACTAGGCTTCTCATTCGCATACACTAGCTATGATGTAAAACTCTTCTTATTCCTCTTTACTTGGCTTTCGGCCTTCAAAGCATGTTGAAGCAATTCCTCAACCTCATAGTGTTGTTGCATCTTCACAATATCATGAATTTCTCTATTCAATCCCGCCATGAATCTAGCTATAGTAGCTTGTGGAGCTTCATCAATCTCGGCCCTTGACATCAACAACATCATCTCGGAGTAGTATTCATCAACACTCCTAGTTCCTTGCCTCAAGGATTGCAACTCTTGGTAGAGACCATTAGTGTAAAAGCTTGGAACAAACCTCTTCCTCATATAACTCTTTAGACCTAACCAAGTATTAATTGGCCTTTCCAAGTTTCTTCTTCTTGTTTGCACCAATTGATTCCACCAATTTAAAGCATTCTCCGTGAATTCAAGAGTAGCAATTTGCACCTTCTTTGGCTCGGCATGAGGATAGTAATCAAAATACATATCCAATTTCGACTCCCACTCCAAGTAATCGGATGGAGACCCTATCCCATTGAATTTAGGGATTTTGTATTTGATGTTGTCCTTAGGCTCCTCTCTTTCAATTCCTCTCCTAGGCCGCATGTTTTCATTGGGAGCTTGTCCACCAAGTTCTTGTTGCCTTAGTCTCTCTATGGGATCGATTCTAGCAATTTGCCTCGGTGGTGGAGGATGAACTTCTTCATTGTTGCGTGCGGCGTTAGCTCTTTGAGGTGGTTAAGCTTGTTGATTTTGGCCATCTCTTACTTGTTGGACTTCATTGGTCAAGGTATCGAATTTAGTATCCATATTGTCCAATCGTTGAATTAGAGTTTGCAACATAGCAGCCACGTTTGGTTGCTCTTGTTCTCCTTCCATTATACCTACAAAAAGAACAAAGATTAGTAGTAAGAATCCTCACAAGTGTGTGTGTGCTTATACCTTTGACTTGTGCTCTCGTGTTTGTACTCAAGTCCTATGGATTGGCGGTCAACTACTCTCTTAATGATCTCACAAGATTTGCCTTTTACTAGCTTCAATAGGCTTAATAAGAGCAACTCCTAGGGCACTCCTTTCTTCTCGAGACCTACTTGAGGAACAAACAATTAGTAGCAAAGTTATTTGTGAATCAAAAGAAAAGTGATCTTAAACCAAACCAAACCACTTAATGCAGGCTCCTTATGTCGAAATTCTTCTCCAAAGTTGCTGCACAAAACTCAATTCAAGCACAAATCACAATATCAAATTGGTTAGCATAAACCCTAGTACTACTTGTCCCCTATTTTGTACCACTTGAACCCAATAGGGTTTGTAACCTGAAATTCTTCAAATCAAATCACAACTCACGGCAAAACCAATCCAAGGATCCCAATTCACAATCAATTAGAGTTATTGCAACAAATTAGATCAATTGCACATGAAAACCCTAATCCCCAAATTTCCCAAACTAAGAACCCTAGTTCCTGAAAAAAATCGATAAGAGCACAAATTTTTTTGATTTTTTCAATATTTTTCCCATAAAGATCATACCAAAATAAGGCTAAAGCTCAAATTTCACAGCGTTCCGAGCTCAAACGAATCCAGAACAAAAATCACAAGTTTCTGTTCGATAATTTTTTTTATTTTTTTTATATTTTTCGATATAACTACTAGTTATAAGGGACTCAAATCTGAAATTTTAAAGCAAAAAGATTTAAGATGAATCGGCTATGAATTTTCAAAGTTGCTGATTTTTTGAATTTTCAAGAAGGGTGGTGCGATGAGTGTGTGGGTGAAATCGATGTGATGAATGATGAGTAAAAAGATAGATTTACCGATTGAAGATGATAAACCTAAGCTCTGAATACCAATTGATACGA
>AWWV01007245.1:0-28129 GCA_001974805.1 Corchorus capsularis
AGCCATGCAAAGAAATCGATTTGGGTCCTATTTTGTACCACTTGAATCCAATAGGGTTTGTAACCTGAAATTCTTCAAATCAAATCACAACTCATAGTAAAAGCAATCCAAGGATCCTAATTCACAATCAATTAGAGTTATTGCAACTAATTAGATCAATTGCACATGAAAACCCTAATCCCCAAATTTCCAAAACGAAGAACCCTAGTTCCTGAAAAAACTCGATAAGAGCACAGATTTTTTTGATTTTTTTCAATATTTTTCCCAGAAAGATCACACCAAAATAAGGCTAAAGCTCAAATTTCACAGCGTTCCGAGCTCAAACGAATCCAGAACAAAAATCACAAGTTTCTGTTCGAAATTTTTTTTATTTTTTTTATATTTTTCGATATAACTACTAGTTATAAGGGACTCAAATCTGAAATTTTAAAGCAAAAAGATTTAAGATGAATCGGCTATGAATTTTCAAAGTTGCTGATTTTTTGAATTTTCAAGAAGGGTGGTGCGATGAGTGTGTGGGTGAAATCGATGTGATGAATGATGAGTAAAAAGATAGATTTACCGATTGAAGATGATAAACCTAAGCTCTGATTACCAATTGATACGAATCTAGTTGTAATTGGTCCAAATCCACCTTAGAGACCCGCCTAAGATCAACTTGAATCACCAAACTTCTAGATGAGTATGTCGACAATCTTCACTGGATAAGTCTTCCTTCGTTCGTCAGCCTTAGACCTCCAAGTCGACCTGCACTTGAACACCTAAGATCACAAGATTCACAAACAACCAAGCAATCACAACCTAATTGTTTGCTAGGACTCTACAAGATGAAGAACCCTAAGTTTGCTCAAACTAGAACAAACAAGCCAAAGAAATCGATTTGGGTCCTATTTTGTACCACTTGAATCCAATAGGGTTTGTAACCTGAAATTCTTCAAATCAAATCACAACTCACAGCAAAAGCAATCCAAGGATCCCAATTCACAATCAATTAGAGTTATTGCAACTAATTAGATCAATTGCACATGAAAACCCTAATCCCCAAATTTCCCAAAACTAAGAACCCTAGTTCCTGAAAAAACTCGATAACAGCACAGATTTTTTTGATTTTTTTCAATATTTTTCCCAGAAAGATCACACCAAAATAAGGCTAAAGCTCAAATTTCACAGCGTTCCGAGCTCAAACGAATCCAGAACAAAAATCACAAGTTTCTGGTCGAAATTTTTTTTATTTTTTTTTTCATATTTTTCGTTATAACTACTAGTTATAAGGGACTCAAATCTGAAATTTCAAAGCGAAAAGATGTAAGATGAATCGGCTATGAATTTTCAAAGTTGCTGATTTTTTGAATTTTCAAGAAGGGTGGTGCGATGAGTGTGTGGGTGAAATCGATGTGATGAATGATGAGTAAAAATATAGATTTACCGATTGAAGATGATAAACCTAAGCTCTGATTACCAATTGATACGAATCTAGTTGTAATTGGTCCAAATCCACCTTAGAGACCCGCCTAAGATCAACTTGAATCACCAAACTTCTAGATGAGTATGTCGACAATCTTCACTGGATAAGTCTTCCTTCGTTCGTCAGCCTTAGACCTCCAAGTCGACCTGCACTTGAACACCTAAGATCACAAGATTCATAAACAACCAAGCAATCACAACCTAATTGTTTGCTAGGACTCTACAAGATGAAGAACCCTAAGTTTGCTCAAACTAGAAGAAAGAAGCCAAAGAAATCGATTTGGGTCCTACTTTGTACCACTTGAATCCAATAGGGTTTGTAACCTGAAATTCTTCAAATCAAATCACAACTCACAGCAAAAGCAATCCAAGAGTCGCAATTCACAATCAATTAGAGTTATTGCAACTAATTAGATCAATTGCACATGAAAACCCTAATCCCCAAATTTCTGAAACTAAGAACCCTAGTTCCTGAAAAAAATCGATAACAGCACAGATTTTTTTGATTTTTTTCAATATTTTCCGAGAAAGATAACACCAAAATAAGGCTAAAGCTCAAATTTCACAGCGTTCCGAGCTCAAACGAATCCAGAACAAAAATCACAAGTTTCTGGTCGAAATTTTTTTCTTTTTTTTTTATATTTTTCGATCTAACTTCTAGTTATAAGGGACTCAAATCTGAAATTTCAAAGCAAAAAGATGTAAGATGAATCCGCTATGAATTTTCAAAGTTGCTGATTTTTTGAATTTTCAAGAAGGGTGGTGCGATGAGTGTGTGGGTGAAATCGATGTGATGAATGATGAGTAAAAAGATAGATTTACCGATTGAAGATGATAAACCTAAGCTCTGATTACCAATTGATACGAATCTAGTTGTAATTGGTCCAAATCCACCTTAGAGACCCGCCTAAGATCAACTTGACTCACCAAACTTCTAGATGAGTATGTCGACAATCTTCACTTGATAAATCTTCCTTCGTTCGTCGGCCTTAAACCTCCATGTCGACCTGCACTTGAACACCTAAGATCACAAGATTCACAAACAACCAAGCAATCACAACCTAATTGTTTGCTAGGACTCTACAAGATGAAGAACCCTAAGTTAGCTCAAACTAGAACAAAGAAGCCAAAGAAATCGATTTGGGTATAAACCTCTCAACTTTATTGATTAACTTGACTTATGTTTACAAGAGATAAAAGAGCCCTTATATAGGGGAGGGGTTGGTGCATAACCTACTCCAAACCCAAATCCTAATCCTATAAGGGGTGGCATAATTAAAAGGAGGGAACAAGGAAATAGCCTACTCCATGTCCTACTAGGAAAAGTAAATAACAATACATATTTAAGCAAGGATTGGACTTAGTCAAACAAGGCCCAACCCAATGTCTTCTAAACTAAATAAATAACTAATCTAAGATAGAATTAAGGCCCCAATGGCCGAATTACACAATATTAAGCCTAATGCTCATCGATGGTTAACATGGTACACACCATGTAATCGTTTGGAATATTCCTTGGTGTGTGGTCTTCAAATCGGCCCAATGAGTCTTCAATGGTCTTCAATCCTTCAAGATGAGATCTTATAAAGCCCACTAAAGCTTCCTCAAACCTTTTTGCCCGAGCCCTAGTCATTGGACCTTGCGGAATGGCTAAACGATCAAAAGGCCGGTCTTCCCCGGATGGCCCAATCGATGGCCGGTTGTGGCCGGTTGGTGCGCCAAGCGATGGCCGGTTGCCCCATGCGATGTGATACGAATCTAGTTGTATTAGATTCAAATCCAACCTTTGAATATCCACCAAAGTCGACTTGAACTTCTTCAACTTCTAGACTTGTATGTCGATGATCTTCACAAAGCTATCCCTCCTCTTTCGTCGGCCTTAAGCACTCAATTAGACCTGCAATTGAATTCTCAAGATCACAAGATTCACAAACAACTAAGTTATCTCAACCTAATTGCTTGCTAGGACTCTACAAGATGAAGAACCCTAAGTTTGCTCAAACTAGAACAATGAAGCTAAGATAATCAATTTGGGAAAATAATCCTCAACTTTATTAATCAACTCAACTTCAACTTTTACAAGAGATATTGGTGGCCTTATATAGATAGTGATAGGGTCAACCAAAATCCTAAAATAAATCCTAATTTTCGTCCAAATATAAGGGCTAGGGAAAAACTACCTTGCCCAACTAGGAAAAGGAAATAAAGACATAATTAAACAAGGATTGGACTTAGTCAACCAAGGCCCAATCCAAATAAGGTCCAAACTTAAAAATAAGCTAATCTAAGATAGAATTAAGCCCAAACAAAGATAACTAATGATAATGGGCTCATGCCATGATGTCAATCCGGCCATCTAGAATCAATAGCAAGCAAAGTGATGAACTTGTAATTTATTTGTAATTTCTTGCCCAAATCATCCCCAAAGCTCTTCAATTGAACTTCAATGGTCTTCAAGTCTTCAAGATGAGTTTGAACAAGGCCCATGAGTGCATCCTTGAATCTTTTAGCTCTTTCTCTTGTCATCGGACCTAATGGCATCTTCAAAGGATCAAATGGCATCTTAATGGCATCTTCTTGGTGAATTACGATTCCATCCTCTCCTTTAAGCTTGTCTACGATTCCATCCTCTTCAAGTCCATGATAAGTTCTTGGCGCATCTTTCCCTCCATGATAAGCCTTGGGCGCATCATTCCCTCCCCCTTGAAGAAGATTTGTCCTCAAATCTTTGTTGTAAGAAGTGTCCCATGAGCTACTAGATGATGTATAGCTCTTCTTGGTCAAACTAACATCATTATCAAAGCAATCCATACTTTGATTAAACCTTGGGGGAAGATTATACATTCGTTGCACAAAATTTTTAACCCTGGTTGCCCAATCATTGGCTTGATTTTGCTCTCCTTCCACTGTACGTACCTACACAAAAGAAAGTTAATAGCAAAAATTCCTCACAAGTGTGTGTGTGTGTGTATGTATACCTTGTGTGCTCTCGTGTTTGCACTCAATCTCCCAAAGCTTGCTGCAAAATCCAATTAGAACAAGCACAAAACACAATTGAACCAATTCAATCAAACAATTCAAAACCCTAGTACCACTTATCTCCAATTTTATACCACTTGTTTCCAATAGGATTTGAATTTCTTCAAATTAAGCCTTCAATCACAGCAAAAGCAACCCAAGGATCTCAATTACTCAATCAATTAGAGTTATTGCAACTAATTAGATCAATTGCACAAGAAAAACCGTAATCCCCAAATTTCCCAACCTAAGAACCCTAGTTCCTGGAAAAAATCGATAACAGCACAGATTTTTTTGATTTTTTTTTAATATTTTTCCCAGAAAGATCACACCAAAATAAGGCTAAAGCTCAAATTTCACAGCTTTCCGAGCTCAAACGAATCCAGAACAAAAATCACAAGTTTCTGGTCGAAATTTTTTTTAATTTTTTTTATATTTTTAGATATAACTACTAGTTATGAGGGACTCAAATCTGAAATTTCAAAACAAAACGATGCAAAATGAATCGGCTATGAATTTTTGAAGTTTCTGAATTTTAGGAATTTTTCAAGAAGGTGGTGCGATGAGTGTTTGGGTGTGTTGTGATGGATGAAAACGTGATGATTGATGTATAGAAGGATAGATTTACCAATTGAAGATGACAACCTATGCTCTGATTACCAATTGATACGAATCTAGTTGTATTAGATTCAAATCCAACCTTTGAATATCCACCAAAGTCGACTTGAACTTCTTCAACTTCTAGACTTGTATGTCGATGATCTTCACAAAGCTATCCTTCCTCTTTCGTCGGCCTTAAGCACTCAATTACACCTGCAATTGAATTCTCAAGATCACAAGATTCACAAACAACTAAGTTATCTCAACCTAATTGCTTGCTAGGACTCTACAAGATGAAGAACCCTAAGTTTGCTCAAACTAGAACAATGAAGCTAAGATAATCAATTTGGGAAAATAATCCTCAACTTTATTAATCAACTCAACTTCAACTTTTACAAGAGATATTGGTGGCCTTATATAGTGATAGGGTCAACCAAAATCCTAAAATAAATCCTAATTTTCGTCCAAATATAAGGGCTAGGGAAAAACTAGTCCTTGCCCAACTAGGAAAAGGAAATAAAGACATAATTAAACAAGGATTGGACTTAGTCAACCAAGGCCAAATCCAAATAAGGTCCAAACTTAAAAATAAGCTAATCTAAGATAGAATTAAGCCAAACAAAGATAACTAATGATAATGGGCTCATGCCATGGTGTCAATCCGGCCATCTAGAATCAATAGCAAGCAAAGTGATGAACTTGTAATTTATTTGTAATTTCTTGCCCAAATCATCAGCAAAGCTCTTCAATTGAACTTCAATGGTCTTCAAGTCTTCAAGATGAGTTTGAACAAGGCCCATGAGTGCATCCTTGAATCTTTTAGCTCTTGCTCTTGTCATTGGACCTAATGGCATCTTCAAAGGATCAAATGGCATCTTAATGGCATCTTCTTGGTGAATTACGATTCCATCCTCTCCTTTAAGCTTGTCTACGATTCCATCCTCTTCAAGTCCATGATAAGTCCTTGGCGCATCATTCCCTCCATGATAAGCCTTGGGCGCATCACGATGTCGCATGCGATGGCCGGTCATGTGGCCGGACATGTGGCCGGTGTTGCGCGGCTTCTCCAAGCAATGGCCGGTCACACGTGCTTCCAACTCCATGGTCCTCCAAGCTAGCATCGATGACATCTCCTTGATCTTCATTGGCTCCAATGTGTTCTTCTAAGCCATGATAAGCCTTTGGCGCATCATTATGAGATAGTACAAGTCTACCCCAATGGATCCGTGGAAATTATTAATCCAATTCAAGGGAATCCATTTAAAGTTAACGGACAAAGACTCAAGCCTTACTTCGAACCATTGACAACAGCGTTGATTGAAGAAATTAAATTGGAGGATCCCATTTATCTTCCAATTTAAGGTCAAAGAGAGGAATAGTCAAGCTAATGACTTTAAACAAGCGCTTATTGGGAGGCAACCTAATTTTAATTTTTAGTTTTTATTTTTAAGGTTTTTATGAATTTTTATCCAAGAAGTAAAAAGTACCAAGCCATAAACCATGCATGACCGATTGAAACCCGGAAAGTTAGCTTGCATGGCCGGTTATGGCTTGGCCATGCCGCACCACACCAAGCCGGACACCAACCATGCTACGACCTGGGAAGTGATCGGTCATAGCTCGGCATCACCGAGCCATGCCATTCCCTTCAGCCCGGCCATGCCAGGCCATGCCGCAACAGCACCCGGCGCCCCAGCCGCTCGACCCGCGCCACAACTGGCCCTATCCCGGCCATGCCCTGCCGTGCCATGCCATGCCGCGGCAAGTCCGGAGCTAAGGAGAAGATGCCAGAAGATGCCATGCCATCCCGCGCCATGCCCATACAAAGTATGTTAGGATTTTAATTTCCTATATTGACTAGGAAATTGAGTTCCTAATTGCTTTCAAACATCAACACCTTTTCCATATAGGTAATGTATTCCTAATCAAGGTATGTTTCTTACTTTTTACTCTAACTTGAAATCTCTTAGGATTAGAATTTGATCACTATATAAAGGCACTCTATCCTCTCTCTTTATTCATCAAATCACAAGAAGCAATATTAGAAGAGTGAAATTTCGGTTAAGAAGCAATTTTTGAGATCAAGGCCGATTGGAAGAGAAGTCGACTAGAGAAGTCGATTAGAGGAAGCAAGTCGACACACAAGTCGACTATCATCCAGAAGCAAGTCGATTCGGCTAGTCCCCCAATTTAAGAAGAAGTCGACAACCCCTTTTCAAGTAAAGATGTCGATGATGCTAGCTACCACTACCATGGATTTTGAAGTTCAATTCAAGAAGTTTAAGACCCAATTTTATCGAATTGGAGCTTCTCAATTCGGTCCAAAATTTCAAGGAAGTTTTCTTCGTCATGATTGCCATGAACTCTTGAGTATGATTTCGTTGCTACCTAAGGATGAAATTGCGGCTAAGCCCGGTTTCAAAGCTAGGATGATTTATCAATTTCTTTGGGACAAAGCTGACAAGTCACATGAAGCTGTAATAAGATCAAAGGAAAGAGCTGAGAAGGAATTTGAAAAGCGTTTCCATCCCTATGGAAATCGATTTTCCCAACCAAGGAATTTTAATGGAAGAATTAGACCTCAAGCTGCACCTTGGAGTAAGCCTTTCCCTATGCTAAGGATTGATGGGTATCGCACCAAGCCCTATAGGCCACCCTATAGACCTCTTATGCAATGTACCCCTTTTCCTCAACGGTTTCATGATCCTTATCATGCTTCTTCATCTAATCAACCAAGAACTGCACCTATTGCTACTGTTTTTACCTTGGAAGAATTGAAGGATAAGTCCTTAACTCCAATTGGACCAAGAGATCCATTGTTTAAAGAAGGTCAAGGTGAAAATGATATCATAATTATTGCTTCTGCTTCTGACTCAAGTGATGCTTCAAGTGATTAGAATAAGGAAGGAGGAGAGGAGGTGAATAAAGAGAAGGAAAATAAGGAAGACTCTCACCTTTTCCTTGCTCAATTTAAGGATTTAAGTGATCAAGTTGCTAGCCTAAGAGAGGATTTTGATAGTGTAATTGGGAATTTGGAAAACCTCTTCAATTTATTGGAGAAGGCTATTCCTAAACCAATTGAGGTTTAGAATTAGGGTTTTTAATTTATGTTTTCTAGATTTAGGGTTTTATTTTAAGCATTTTAGTTTAGTTATTTAGTTTATGCTTTACCTTTAATTTTTCTTTATATTTCGAGTTTCATTAATAAACTATCTAGTTTTATTTTCCTATCACTTTAATTTTTATTGTCTTTTTTTTCGAGTAATTATCTTTATCAAAAGCCGGCGCCCAGGTATGTTTCATGAACCTTAGCTTTTTAATTTTGGTAAGCTATTTTTCATGCTTTGATTTTATGATTGTTTTTACATTGAGGACAATGTGAATTTTAAGTGTGGGGGGATCAATAATTGATAGGGTTATTGTTTGAAAAATTGAGTCATATGATAATTTTTGCATGAGAATCTAGGATAAAAATATGATTGTTTTTGATCGATTATATTTCCCCATATTTAAAAAAAAAAATTCGAAAATTTGATGATTTTTCAAACTATTTGATTTTTCAAGCATATATTGAATGATTGATTTGATTATGATTGATGAATGCTTAGAATTTTTAATAATGCTTTATTCTTCGATTAATTTTTAGTAAGAAGTTTTGATTTCTTAGAATTAGGTATAATTGAAGTTTGTGATATGATCTTATTCATTCATTGCTTTTATGATTATCTATTTCTAGAACTTGTGTTGAATCTTGATTGAAATTATAATTAAGAAAGCATGTTATAGATTTGTCAAGAATAAGGGTGGGGGACTATCTATATAACGGGTAATTAAATTGTTTTCATAAAGAAGTGATTTTATGCAAGAGGAGAAGAGATATTTTCTAGTTAAAAAAAAAAAAAAAAAAAAAAAAAACTCCATTGTTGTCACTTTTCTCTTTAACAAAATGAGTTAGTAACCCTTGGGAAGAGGATAAGAGACATGGATCAACAGAAATATTGTCCCTCTAGAGTGCTAGTAGCCTCAAAAATTAAAATAAAGGGCGTTAGTAACCCCTATGCATGAACACTTCAGAGGTTAGTAACCTCAGTTTTCTAAAATCAATTACTCTTGAAAAACTATTAAAACCCACATGAACCCTTGATTTTTTATGATATTGTAATCTTTTGAGTGATGGAGAGAAAGATGAAGATGCAAGCCTATAGAGAAAAGTAGTTATAAAAGTGATTAAAGGATGGTAAGTTATTAAAGCTACTTTAATTATGGCTACTTAAGAATGATAATGCTTGCTATTGATTGATCTTTGGATTAAGTATTATTGATGCTCTTTGCTATTTTGATTTCATGATTAAGTTGATTCTTTGGTATATGAATGAAGTCAGATTGATCTTTTGAAAATTTTGATTCTTGATTAATTACATTGATTTTGCTAAGGAGGGACTAGCAAAGTTCAAGTGTGGGGGAAAATATGATCAAGCTCAAATTATGCATATTTTTATAGCTATTTTTCTATACTTTTTGCCACTTTTATATGCATTTTTACCTTATTTTCTAAGTATTTGTGTTTTTAGTCTTGATAAGATGTGAAATTGAGAATATGCTTATTTCCATTACTTTTGGAGCTATTTTGATGACTTTTTACACAGATATTAGCAAAGTGATTTTAAGTATAGATTTGGAGATGCAAAGTTCGTGTTTGAAGATTTCTTGAAGATAATTTGAAGAATAGAAGATTATTGAAGAATTATTTCAAGAAGACAGAATTGAAAATTGGAGTTTAATTTGCAAAGGATTGAAGCCAAGCCCAAAAGAAGCCCGGAAGTTAAGGATTTTTCGATATTTTATATGGGATTATACTCAGCCCATATAAGTCAACAATTGGAGTTAAAATCCCAATTTGTGGACTTAATATCCAAAGGAATATCCAAATCCCGTAATTTCCCGTAACTAGTCCTATTTGGAGTAGGATTCAGCGCAATCTCGGTAGAAAAGCCATAACTCTCTACTCAGATGTCCGTTTTAAGCCCTTGAGTAGCCGTTGTAAAGCTAACTCCGAGATCTACAACTTTTCTTTGAAGTCCAAAACCCAGTTCTGCCTTTTTCAAACCCGAATCTGCCATTGAACTTTCTGCAGAAATCCAGAAAATTTCAGAATTCTATTTTGACTTGGATTCTACTCTAGGAAGACTTTTAACCCAACTTGGAGACCAAGTCAGCCCCAAAACTGTCTAGAGTCTTTTCCTAAGTCTAATAGGAGTCTTTAGGTTATTTCTCCACTATAAATAGCCACCTTGGGTCTAGATTTATGTATGTAATTTTTATTCTCATAAGATATATTGTTTAGTTGAAGATTTGAAGGAAAAAGTCCTAGGAGCCACCGCCCCCTTCTTTTCTTAGTCCATAGATAAGTTTTCTTCTTCTTATTTGTGGATGCTCACTCAATTCATGAGTGAGTAAACTTTTCTTTTCTCCAATCTAGAATTTAATTGATCTCTTGACTTATTTCATGGTGAGATTTTGTGCTTATATATGAGAATTTATTTGAGTATTTCTTGGATCTCTGTATGAATTCTATGTTGCTTGTTTTGATTGATTAGGTCGACACTATCATGATAGATTGAGTTAGCATTAGCTAGATTAAGTTGTGAATTAATCCTCCAGCTTAATTTTATGTAGCAATTGGATGTGAATTAATCCTCCATCCAAGAGAGAAAAGAATCAATGGGCGAGAAATTTCTCATTGTGCTTGTTATTAAATTACTTGTTCTTCATGCTTTGTTCCTAAGTGATCTTTAAGCCCTAAAAAAGTAATTGATTGCTGAAAGAATAAAAGGGATAGATTGACTTTAATCGGTAATCTTATCTAATTAAGGTAATTTAGGATTTAAATCCGACAGGCTATTCAAGGTTCTCATAATTATTAGATATCAATGATCCATTTTATTTTTGTCAAGAAGGAGATTTTATGTTGGAGGTTTCTATCTAATTATTTTCTCATAATATTCACTGCTTTTTAATTAATTGTTTTCTTTAATTTTCTTGATTGCTTTCATAGTTAGCTTTACTGTTTGTTAAATTCAATTTTAAACTCTTCTTCAAAATTCTCTTTATTGTTTTGTTTTGATCTAAGAAAAAGGAAGTGTCGATCTCTCTGTGGGTTCGACCCCTACTTGCCCTAGCTAGTTTAGTTAGTAATTGTTGGGATATTTATTTTTATGATTGTTGACGACCGATCAATTATGCATCTTTTTATGGTCATTTTCCTATACTTTTTGGGTATTTTATGCTTGGTTATGCCTTATATTTGGTATATTTGTGTTTATAGGTGTTGAAGAGAAGAAAAGTGCAAAATCATCAATTTTGTATCTTTTTGGATGATTTCTGACACAAGTATTTTCCAAGGACATTTTGGATGAAGAATGGAGCAATCATGTTCGAGATTGAAGAGTCAATTTTATGCCTATCAAGGTTATAAAGTTGATAGCTTTAGAGTTTTCAAGGCAAAGGAGCAAAGACGAGTTCAAGGCAAGAAGACATGTCAAGGTGTCGAACCAAGCACTCAGGCTCCTGGGTGATCAGATAAACCACATGGGTCTCCAGACAGGCCATGTGGGCGCCCAGGGGGAGTCGGGACAGCCATAACCCAGCCACCACAATCGGCAACCAATGTCACTTCCTCTTGAAGCTACTTCAATACTTTCCAGATTTGCCGACAGTTCTGACAAATAGCCATAACATCTGATCCAGAACTCCAAGTGAGGCGTATGAGTAGGCGTTGGAAAGCTAACTCCAAGAGCTACAACTCTCGTGTTTTGGTCGAAACCCAGTTCGGACGTTTTCATGGACGAAAATGACCCTAAAGTTGACGGACATAAACTGTCCTGGGCCTGTCTTGCGGGATTGACCAATTTAAGCCCATATATCTTATTTGGATCAGCTTGAAGACATGGAGAAGAGCCAAGAACATCCCTAGGGTAAGTTTTAGTCATCTAGAACTCTGAATTAAACCCTAGGTAGCCTCCTATATATACCCTCTTATCCTAGTAGCTACACCCCTAACATCTTGTTCTACAACTTACAACACAACTTTTCTAGGTTTTGCGGTTTGGAGAGGAGGCAGCCGCCTCCTCCTCTTTTCCTCTTTGGTTTGTAAGTTTTCAATGTCTCATGGATTGGAAACTCCAATCCATGAGAGGTTAAACCTGTTTCCAATCCATGAGAGGTTAAACCTTTATACTTCTTTTTCTTAGGTATTTTTTATCAATAAATTTATGGTGAGACTTTTGTTCTTAATAATTTGATTTTTCTGTTTGAATATGTTTCTTATCTCTGTACTTCATCTTATGTGTTCATGTTTTGATAGATTTGGTGGCCAACTTATCTTGATGAGTATGAATGCTAAAGTTAGAATCTTTGATTCAAAGTAACAATTGAGTTTAGGAGTCCTAGTTCAATGGGATATCAAACCTTATTGAAACCTATAGGCCGAACGAGAATAGGTGTAGGTGAGTTTGGTTTTAATTTAATTAAGCATGCAAGCATGTAATAATCTTAATGCTTTATTCTGGAACTGGCTGATGGAATAAAAGTGTTGATCTTTGGACCGAACTGAGAAAGATTGACTAATAACAGGTTAGGGAAAGTAGGAGTGCTCGCCCTAGACCATTTATTCAAATAGAGTTGTTTAAGAGATTAAGAGGATTACTTTGTTCCAATGAAAATTGATGTCTACGTCTTAGGCTATATATCGATTTGGAATAATTTATGATGCTTAATTGATTGCAATCTAATCAAAGTCATGCTTTGTGTCTGGGATCCATGATTTATTTGATCAAAATAATTACCTAGCGGAAAAGAAGTATGCTTTTAATTAATTGTTTTTCTTAAATTGTTTTCTCAGTAATTAGTTTAGTTTTATTTGATTGTTTTCTAATTTAGTTTTCCTATTTTGAAAACCCATAAAAATCCCCATTGGTAAGATTTTCTTTAGTATAATTTGGCTTTAATTTGCTCCCACCTTCTCAGTGGATTCGACCCCTACTTTGATGCGCTAAGGACTTATCATGGACTTGAAGATGGCTATGGAGAGCGAGGAAAGGATGTGCAAGGGCTGCAAGGAAGCATGAAGATGAATGGAGACCATGGAGATATCGATAATCATGTTCCAAGCACCAAGAAGATGTCATTCGATCCATTGAAGATGCCATTAGGTCCGATGACAAGAGCAAGAGCTAAGAAATTAATGGATGCACTCATGGGCCTTGTTCGAACTCATCTTGAAGACTTGAAGACCATTGAATTTCAATTGAAGAGCTTTGGTGGTGATTTGGGCAAGAAATTACAAATCAATTACAAGTTCATCACTTTGCTTGCTACTTATTCTAAATGGCCGGATTGACATCATGGCATGAGCCCATTAGCTTTAGTTTGCTTTGTTTGGGCTTAATTCTATCTTAGATTAGCTTATTTTTTAAGTTTGGACCTTATTTGGATTGGGCCTTGGTTGACTAAGTCCAATCCTTGTTTAATTATGTCTTTATTTCCTTTTCCTAGTTGGGTTTGTACTAGTTTTTCCCTAGCCCTTATATTTGGACGAAAATTAGGATTTATTTTAGGATTTTGGTTGACCCTATCACTATATAAGGCTACCAATATCTCTTGTAAAAGTTGAAGTCAAGTTATCAATAAAGTTGAGAGGTTTACACACCCATATCGATTATTTGCCTTCGTTGTTCTAGTTTGAGCAAACTTAGGGTTCTTAAATCTTGTAGAGTCCTAGCAAGCAATTCGGTTGTGATTGCTTAATTGTTTGTAAATCTTGTGATCTTGAGAGTTCAATTGCAGGTCTAATTGAGAGCTTAAGTCCGACAAAAGAGGAGGAATAGCCTTGTGAAGGTCATCGACATACACATGTAGAAGTTGAAGAAGATTAAGTCGACTTTGGTGGATATTCAAAGGGTAGATTTGAATCTAATACAACTAGATTCGTATCAATTGGTAATCAGAGCATAGGTTGTCATCTTCAATCGGTAAATCTACCCTTCTATACATCATTCATCAAGTTTTCATCCATCAAAATTCATCAAAGTTCTTATCGCACCACCTTCTTGAAAAATTCAAAAAAATCAGCAACTTTGAAAATTTATAGTCGATTCATCTTACATCTTTTTACTTTGAAATTTCAGATTTGAGTTCTTTATAACTAGTAGTTATATCGAAATGTATAAAAAAATAAAAAAAATTTGACCAGAAACTTGTGCTTTTTGTTCTGGATTCGTTTGAGCTCGGAAAGTTTTGAAATTTGAGATCTAGACTTCTTTTAGTGTGATCTTTCTAGGAAAAATACTCAAAAAATTTTGTGCCGTTATCGATTTTTTTCAGAAACTAGGGTTTTAGTTTGGGAAATTTGTGGGTTAGGGTTTTCTTGTGCAATTGATCTACTTAGTTGCAATTAGCCCTAATTGATTGTGTGTTTGAGATTCTTGGGTTGCTTTTGCTGTGAATTAAGATCTAATTTGAAGAATTTCAGGTTACAAACCCTATTGGATACAAGTGGTACAAAATTGGAGATAAGTGGTACTAGGGTTTTCTAATCGATTTGAATTGTGTGATTTGTGTTTGAATTGAGTTTTGTGCAGCAAGTTTGGAGAAGAATTTCGACATCAAGATCTGCATAAGTGGTTTGGTTTTGGTTTAGATCACTTTCCTTTGAATTCACAAAAAATTTTGCTACTAATTGTTTGTTCCTCAAGTAGGTCACGAGAAGAAAGGAGTGCTCTAGGAGTTGCCCTTATTAGGCCTATTGAAGCAAGTAAAAGGCATAATCTTGTGAGATCATTAAGAGAGTAGTGGATCGCCAATCCATAGGAATTGAGTGCAAACACGAGAGCACAAGTCAAAGGTATAAGCACACACACACACTTGTCAGAATTTTTACTACTAATTTTTGTTCTTTTTGTAGGCACAATGGGAGATAGACAAGAAGAGCAAAATCTAGAAGTAAACAATAATGCCATGTTACAACAAATACTTAAACAACTTGGCACCATGTGTTTTAGTTTGGGTGATAGGAGAACTTTGAGAGCCTATGTGAAAGGGGATGTTCATAGGGAGAATTTGTTTCACACTAGGATGTATGTGAATGGGAAGCCTAGTAGTGTGATTATAGATGGGAAGAGTTGTAAAAACATAGTTAGTGATTATTTGGTGAAAGAGTTACAACTACCTACTTCTAATCATCCTAAACCCTATAGCTTAGGTTGTTTCAATGATAAAGAAGAAATTAGTGTTAACAAACAAGTTTTAGTTTCTCTTTCTTTGGGCAGGTACAAGGAAGATGTTTTATGTGATGTCTTACCCATGCAAGCATGCCATGTACTACTTGGTCGACCTTGGCAATTTGACAACAAAGTTCATCACGATGGTGAGACCAATAGGTATTGCTTCATGTGTGGTAAGAAGCCTATCTCTTTAATTCCTTTATCACTTCAAGAAGCCTTAAAAGATGAAATTAAAGTGAGAGATGATTTTGCTAAATTGGATGTTGAATTTGGGGTTAAAGAAAAGAGTAAATCTGAACCTAAAATTGATGATCGTTTTGATGATAAAATAGTATTAGTTGCAAAGAGTGTTTTAGATGATGTTTGCGATGATACTAAATCTAATTTGAGTGTTGTTTGCAATGACACTAAATCTGTTTTGGATTCTACTTGTGATGAAAATAATTCTGTTTTGGTTGATCATAGCATGGAAAATAATTTAGTTTTGGTTGATCATAGCATTGAAAATAAGACTATTTTGGGTGAAAAGAATGAGATTTCTAAGGAAGTTGTTAAAGAGTGTTATTTAGCTACTAAAAGTGAGATTAAGAGTGCTTTGCATGAGAATTCTGATTTGATCTTACCTTTGTTTCGAAATACACTAATGGGTACTAACAACTTGGCTGGAGATATTCCAAGCAAAATTGTGTTTCCTATGAGTAATATTGTAGGAATTGGAGTTGTTTTGATGCAAGGAGGGAATTTTGTTGCTTACTTTTTTGAGAAAATTCCTAGAGGATTGCCATCCATTAGAGAGATTGAACTCACTTCATATGGTGTGCGATTTGTTCAATATGAGATCATAGAGAGTTTTCCTTATGTTGTGCGATACAAGCAAGATTTCAGGACAAATCTTTTTCAAGGGGGAGGGAATGATGCGCTAAGGACTTATCATGGACTTGAAGATGGCTATGGAGAGCGAGGAAAGGATGTGCAAGGGCTACAAGGAAGGATGAAAATGAATGGAGACCATGGAGATATCGATAATCATGTTCCAAGCATCAAGAAGATGCCATTCGATCCATTGAAGATGCCATTAGGTCCGATGAAAAGAGCAAGAGCTAAGAGATTCAAGGATGCACTCATGGGCCTTGTTCGAACTCATCTTGAAGACTTGAAGACCATTGAAGTTCAATTGAAGAGCTTTGGTGATGATTTGGGCAAGAAATTACAAATCAATTACAAGTTCATCACTTTGCTTGCTACTTATTCTAAATGGCCGGATTGACATCATGGCATGAGCCCATTAGCTTTAGTTTGCTTTGTTTGGGCTTAATTCTATCTTAGATTAGCTTATTTTTTAAGTTTGGACCTTATTTAGATTGGGCCTTGGTTGACTAAGTCCAATCCTTGTTTAATTATGTCTTTATTTCCTTTTCCTAGTTGGGTTTGGACTAGTTTTCCCCTAGCACTTATATTTGGACGAAAATGAGGATTTATTTTAGGATTTTTGTTGACCCTATCACTATATAAGGCCACCAATATCTCTTGTAAAAGTTGAAGTCACGTTATCAATAAAGTTGAGAGGTTTACACACCCATATCGATTATTTGGCTTCATTGTTCTAGTTTGAGCAAACTTAGGGTTCTTCAATCTTGTAGAGTCCTACCAAGCAATTAGGTTGTGATTGCTTAATTGTTTGTGAATCTTGTGATCTTGAGAGTTCAATTGCAGGTCTAATTGAGAGCTTAAGTCCGACGAAAGTGGAGGAATAGCCTTGTGAAGGTCATCGACATACACATCTAGAAGTTGAAGAAGATCAAGTCGACTTTGGTGGATATTCAAAGGGTAGATTTGAATCTAATATAACTAGATTCATATCATACTTGCCCTAGCTAATAGTTATAGGTCTGTGGGGATTTATCTTGTGGTTTGTTCAACCACCGATCACCGACATACATGGTATAGACCTGTCGCAACGTGCTAGTCCGGGTGGTCCGAACCCTACCGCTGGACGACGGGAATGGAAACCTACTGAAACTATATGGAGTCGCCACAAATCAAATTATTAGGTGTGATTAGTCACCTACTGATTGACCTAACTAGTCTAATGAGATCCAAAGCTTGGCATGGGACTCACTAAACCTAAGGTCCGATCTTGTCACATAAGTCTAGGTTCGGGAATCGGTTACGACCGGGGAAGGATGAGCACCCCCGGAACGCCCGTCAAGTGACGGTACCTCGTGTCTAACTAGATATAGCGGGTCAAAAGTAAAATTTGTTGCTTTTAATACTAAGAAAATGAACATCATTTTTAAAAAAAGTTTGAATGTCAAGAATTTTGAAGAATATAATCGAACGATCGTCGATTAATTCCACTTTCAATTCTATTTCACTATTTGTTCTCTTGTTGACCCTTTTTGATACGAATCTAGTTGTAATAGGGTAATTGGTCCAAATCCACCTTAGCGACTGATGCGCCCAAGGCTTATCATGGAAGGAATGATGCGCCAAGGACATAATATGGACTTGAAGACAAGCATGGAGAGCATGGAAAGGATGATCAAGGGCTGCAAAGAAGCGTGGACAAGCTTAAAGGAGAGAATGGAATCGCAATTCACCAAGAAGATGCCATTAAGATGCCATTTGATCCTTTGAAGATGCCATTAGGTCCGATGACAAGAGCAAGAGCTAAGAGATTCAAGGATGCACTCATGGGCCTTGTTAGAACTCATCTTAAAGACTTGAAGACCATTGAAGTTCAATTGAAGAGCTTTGGTGATGATTTGGGCAAGAAATTACAAATCAATTACAAGTTCATCACTTTTCTTGCTATTGATTCTAGATGGCCAGATTGACATCATAGCATGAGCCCATTAGCTTTAGTTTGCTTTGTTTGGGCTTAATTCTATCTTAAATTAGCTTATTTTTAAGTTTGGATGTTCTTTGGATTGGGCCTTTGTTGACTAAGTCCAATCCTTGTTTAATTATGTCTTTATTTCCTTTTCCTAGTTGGGCAAGGACTAGTTTTTTCCTAGCCCTTATATTTGGACGAAAATTAGGATTTATTTTAGGATTTTGGTTGACCCTATAACTATATAAGGCCACCAATATCTCTTGTAAAAGTTGAAGCTAAGTTAATCGATAAAGTTGAGAGGTTTATACCCATATCGATTTCTTTGGCTTCATTGTTCTAGGTGTTCAAGTGCAGGTCGACTTGGAGGTCTAAGGCCGACGAACGAAGGAAGATTTGTCAAGTGAAGATTGTCGACATACTCATCTAGAAGTTTGGTGATTCAAGTTGATCTTAGGCGGGTCTCTAAGGTGGATTTGGACCAATTACAACTAGATTCGTATCAATTGGTAATCAGAGCATAGGTTGTCATCTTCAATCGGTAAATCTATCCTTCTATACATCAATCATCACGTTTTCATCCATCACAACACACCCAAACACTCATCGCACCACCTTCTTGAAAAATTCAAAAATTCAGAAACTTCAAAAATTCATAGCCGATTCATCTTGCATCGTTTTGTTTTGAAATTTCAGATTTGAGTCCCTCATAACTAGTAGTTATATCGAAAATATAAAATAAATAAAATAAAATAAAATAAATTTCGACCCGAAACTTATGATTTTTGTTCTGGATTCGTTTGAGCTCGGAAAGCTTTGAAATTTGAGATCTAGACTTATTTTGGTGTGATCTTTCTGGGAAAAATATTGAAAAAAATCAAAAAAATCTGTGTTATTATCGATTTTTTCCAGAAACTAGGGTTCTTAGTTTGGGAAATTTGGGGATTAGGGTTTTCTTTTGCAATTGATCTAATTAGTTGCAATTAACTCTAATTGATTGAGTAATTGAGATCCTTGGGTTGTTTTTGCTGTTAATTGTGATTTGATTTGAAGAATTTCAGGTTACAAACCCTATTGGATTCAAGTTGTACAAAATAGAAGACAAGTGGTACTAGGGTTTATGTTAATCGATTGATATTGTGATTGTGCTTGAATTGAGTTTTTGTGCAGCAACTTTCGAGAAGAATTTCGACATAAGGAGCCTGCATAAAGTGGTTTGGTTTGGTTTAAGATCACTTTCTTTTGGTTCACAAATAACTTTGCTACTAATTGTTTGTTCCTCAAGTAGGTCACGAGAAGAAATGATTGCTCTAGGAGTTGCTCTTATTAGGCCTATTGAAGCTAGTAAAAGGCAAATCTTGTGAGATCATTAAGAGAGTAGTGGACCGCCAATCCATAGGACTTGAGTATAAACACGAGAGCACAAGTCAAAGGTATAAGCACACACACACTTGTGAGGATTTTTACTACTAATTTTTGTTCTTTGTGTAGGTACCATGGAAAATCAACAAGCAAACACTAATGCCATGTTACAACAAATACTTAAACAACTTGGCACCATATGTATTAGTTTGGGTGATAGGAGAACTTTGAGAGCCTATGTGAAAGGGGATGTTCATAGGGAGAATTTGTTTCACACTAGGATGTATGCGAATGGGAAGCCTAGTAGTGTGATTATAGATGAAAAGAGTTGTAAAAACATAGTTAGTGATTATTTGGTGAAAGAGTTACAACTACCTACTTCTAATCATCCTAAACCCTAGTTTAGCTTGTTTCAATGAAAGAGAAGAATTTAGTGTTGACAAACAAGTTTTAGTTTCTCTTTCTTTGGGTAGGTACAAGGGAGATGTTTTGTGTGATGTCTTACCCATGCAAGATGTTTTGGTCGACCTTGGCAATTTGACAACAAATTTCATCATGATGGAGAGACCAACAAGTATTCTTTCATGTGTGGTAAGAAGCCTCTTACTTTAATTCCTTTATCACTTCAAGAAGCTTTAAAAGATCAAATTAAAGTGAGAGATGATTTTGATAAATTGGATGCTGAATTTAGGGCTAAAGAAAAGAGTAAATCCGAACCTAAAATTGATAATTGTTTTGATGATAAAACAACCTTAGTTGCAAAGAGTGTTTTAGATGAGATCAACTTGAATCACCAAACTACTAGATGTGTATGTCGACAATCTTCACTTGATAAATCTTCCTTCGTTCGTCGGCCTTAGACCTCCAAGTCGACCTGCACTTGAACACCTAAGATCACAAGTTTCACAAACAACCAAGCAATCACAACGTAATTGTTTGCTATGACTCTACAAGATGAAGAACCCTAAGTTTGCTCAAACTAGTACAATGAAGCCAAAGAAATCGATTTGGGTATAAACCTCTCAACTTTATTGATTAACTTGACTTATGTTTACAAGAGGGGGATGGTCCCTTTATATACTAGTAGGGGACGCATAACCCTTCTCCTAAAACTAAAAGGAAAACATTACATAAAGGAAGGAACAAGGAAATAGCCTACTCCTTGTCCTATTAGGAAATGTAAATAACATTACATAATTAAGCAAGGATTGGACTTAGTCAAACAAGGCCCAACCCAATGTCTTCTAAACTAAATAAATAACTATTCTAAGATAGAGTAAAGGCCCATGAGGTCGAATTACACAATATCAAAGCCTAATGCTCATCGATTTCAAGTAAGGTAAACACCTTGGAATCGATGGGAATATTCTTGGTGATGTCGACTTCAATGCCTTCCAAATGTTCTTCAATGGACTCTAAACCTCCAAGATGAGATCTTACAAAGCCCAATAAAGTTTCCTTGAACCTTTTAGCCCGAGCCCTAGTCATTGGGCCTTGTGGAATGGCTAAAGGATCAAAAGATCGGCCTTGTCCGGATGGCCCTATCGATGGCCGGTTGTGGCCGGTTGGTGCGCCAAGCGATGGCCGGTTGTGGCCGGACATGTCCATGTCGCGTGGCCGGTCATGGCCGGGCATCTCCGAGTCGCGTGGCCGCTGTTGGCCGGGCTTCTCCAAGTCGCATGGCCGGTCACTAGTGCTTCCACCTCCATGCTCCTCCAAGCTAGCATCGATGACATCTCCATGATCTTCATTGGCTCCAATGTGTCCTTCTAAACCATGATAAGCCCTTGGCGCATCATCCCCTCTCCCTTGAAAAGGATTTGTCCTCAAATCTGCATCACTATCAAACAAGGATAAGTCTGAAACATTAAAAGTAGCACTTACATTGCCATATTCACTAGGAAGATCTAGCTTGTAGGCGTTGTTGTTGATCCTCTCCAAGACTTGGAATGGACCATCTCCACGAGGTAAGAGCTTAGACTTTCTCTTTTCAAGGAACCTCTCCTTCCTTAGATGCAACCAAACCCAATCCCAGGGGTTCAAAGATGACTTCCTTGCGCCCTTTCTTAGCATTCTTCATGTAGTGTTGTGCTTTCTTCTCAATTTGAGCTCGAACCCTAGCATGAAGTTCTCTAACATAATCGGCCTTCCTTGTCCATCCATGTCGACTTGCACACTCAAAGGTAAACTCAACAAATCCAATGGGGTTAAAGGATTAAAGACATACACAGTCTCAAAAGGTGAATATCCAGTGGTGCTATGTATGCTTCTATTGTATGCAAATTCGACATGAGGTAGACAATCCTCCCAAGATCTTAAGTTCTTTTTAATTAAAGCCCTAAGCAATGTAGACAAAGTCCTATTAACTACTTCCGTTTGACCATCGGTTTGAGGATGACAAGTAGTAGAAAATAATAACTTAGTTCCTAACTTAGCCCATAAAGTTCTCCAAAAGTGACTTAAGAACTTAGCATCTCTATCACTTACAATCGTCCTAGGCATTCCATGTAGTCTAACAATTTCTTTAAAGAACAAATTAGCTACATTAATGGCATCATCCGTTTTAGTACATGCAATAAAGTGAGCCATCTTAAAAACCTATCAACAACTACAAAGATAGAATCTTTACCTCTCCTAGAACGAGGTAAACCTAACACAAAGTCCATGCTAATATGAGTCCATGGTTCATGAGGAATAGGCAAAGGAGTATACAATCCATGCGGTTTAGATGTAGATTTAGCTTGCAAACAAGCAATGCAACTAGCAACATACTTTCCTACATCATGTCGCATCTTAGGCCAAAAGAAGTGTTCATGCAATATATCATATGTTCTATCAACTCCAAAGTGACCCATTAATCCCCCTTCATGCGATTCCCTCAAGAGCAATATGCGCAAAGAGCAAGAAGGCACACACAATCTAGATTCCTTAAACAAAAATCCATCATGCTTATAATACTTTCCAAAACCAGAATTTTCACATGCTTTAAATATTTCACTAAAGTAAACATCACTAGCATATAATTCCTTAATATACTCAAAACCAAGAAACTTAGAATCAAGCATGGAAAGTAAGACATACCTCCTTGATAACGCATCGGCTACCACATTCTCCTTACCTTGTTTGTATCGCACAACATAAGGAAAGCTCTCTATGAACTCACTCCACTTAGCATGCCTCTTGTTTAGCTTTTGTTGGCCTCTTAAATACTTTAAGCTCTCATGATCCGTATGAATCACGAATTCCTTAGGCCAAAGGTAGTGTTGCCAAGTTTGCAACGCCCTCACAAGAGCATACAACTCTTTGTCATAGGTTGGATAGTTCAATGCAGCCCCATTCAATTTCTCAATAAAGTATGCGACGGGCTTCCCACCTTGCATTAAAACAGCTCCAATTCCAACCTGATGCATCACATTCAATCTCAAAAGTATTGTTAAAGTTAGGTAAAACAAGCAAAGGAGCATTAGTTAGTTTATCCTTCAACGTCTCAAATGCTTCTTGTTGTTCATCTCCCCACTTGAATGGTGCATTCTTCTTCATAGCACTTGTAATAAGGGCGACTAAGGTGCTAAAGTCCTTAACAAACCTCCTATAGAATCCGGCTAGTCCATGAAAAGATCTCACTTGTCCAACGTTGGTGGGTGTTGGCCATTCTTTGATTGCCTTGATCTTTTCCTCATCAACCTCTATACCTTGCGATGAAACCACAAAACCAAGAAAAACAAGCTTGTTTGTGCAAAAGGTGCACTTCTTAAGGTTAGCATACAATTTCTCAACCCTAAGTACATCTAACACACATCTTAGATGCCTAACATGCTCATCTAGGTTTCGGCTATACACAAGAATATCATCAAAATAAACAACCACAAACTTGCCAATAAAAGCTCTTAAAATATGATTCATTAATCGCATGAATGTACTAGGTGCATTAGTCAATCCAAAAGGCATAACTAACCATTCATACAATCCTAATTTAGTTTTAAAGGGAGTTTTCCATTCATCACCCTCTTTCATGCGAATTTGATGATAGCCACTCTTAAGATCAATTTTAGAAAATAAGCAAGCACCATGCAATTCATCAAGCATATCATCTAATCTAGGAATAGGGTGACGATACTTTACCGTGATGTTGTTTATTGACCTACAATCAACACACATTCTCCAAGTCACATCTTTCTTAGGAACAAGCAACACAGGAACGGCACATGGAGAAAAGCTTTCACGCACAAAACCTTTTTGAAGTAGCTGACCAACTTGCTTCTCCAATTCCTTTGTTTCTTCAGGATTTGTCCTATAAGCTGGCTTATTTGGAATTTGCGCCCCAGGGATGAAGTCAATTTGATGTTCAATCCCCCTAATTGGTGGTAATCCACTAGGAATCTCCTCAGGAAACACATTTAAAATAATCACTCAAAAGAGAAACAATGTTGCTTGGAAGCTCGCTTTCCAAGTGGTTAGTGCTCACAATTGTATATTTAAGCAAAAGCAAGATCAAAACAGAATTATCATTCAAAGCTTCTTTAATCTCACTCTTAGTAGCTAACATACACTCCTTATTAACCTTCTTAGAACTAACATGCTTGACTATATCGCAATTCTTATCTAAATTCGCATGATTAGTCTTTTCTTTAGCCCTAAATTCCGAATCTAGCTTAGCAAAATCCTCTTTCAATTTTAATTGATCTTTTAAAGCTTCTTGAGGTGATAACGGAAAAAAAGTAAAGGGCTTCGTACCACACATAACAGTATATTGGTTCGTCTCACCATCATGTTGAACTTTGTTGTCATATTGCCATGGTCGTCCAAGTAGTACATGGCATGCTTGCATGGGTAAGATATCGCACAATACATCTCCTTTGTACCTGCCCAAACAAAGAGAAACTAAAACTTGTTTGTTAACCCTAATTTCCTCCTTATCGTTGATCCAACCCAAGCTATAAGGTTTAGGGTGTTTGGTAGTGGGTAATTGCATCTCCTTCACCAAATAAACACTAGCTATGTTTGTACAACTTCCACCATCAATAATCACGCTACTAGGCTTCCCATTCGCATACATCCTAGTATGAAACAAGTTCTCCCTTTGATTGTTCACATCATCTTTCACATAAGCACTCAAAGTTCTCTTAGCGACTAAACTTCTAAGTGCAAAACCGTCACCATCATCACTATCATCATGCGCATCTCCTTAATCATCTCCATCACCACTAGATCCTAGAGTAATCTTGATACGAATCTAGTTGTATTATATTCAAATCCCCTTTGAATATCCACCAAAGTCGACTTGAACTTCTTCAACTTCTAGACTTGTATGTCGATGATCTTCACAAAGCTATCCCTCTTCTTTCGTCGGCCTTAAGCACTCAATTAGACCTGCAATTGAATTCTCAAGATCACAAGATTCACAAACAACTAAGTTATCTCAACCTAATTGCTTGCTAGGACTCTACAAGATGAAGAACCCTAAGTTTGCTCAAACTAGAACAATGAAGCTAAGATAATCAATTTGGGAAAATAATCCTCAACTTTATTAATCAACTCAACTTCAACTTTTACAAGAGATATTGGTGGCCTTATATAGTGATAGGGTCAACCAAAATCCTAAAATAAATCCTAATTTTCGTCCAAATATAAGGGCTAGGGAAAAACTAGTCCTTGCCCAACTAGGAAAATGGAAATAAAGACATAATTAACAAGGATTGGACTTAGTCAACCAAGGCCAATCCAAATAAGGTCCAAACTTAAAATTAAGCTAATCTAAGATAGAATTAAGCCCAAACAAAGATAACTAATGATAATGGGCTCATGCCATGATGTCAATCCGGCCATCCAGAATCAATAGCAAGCAATGTGATGAACTTGTAATTGATTTGCAATTTCTTGCCCAAATCATCACCAAAGCTCCTCAATTGAACTTCAATGGTCTTCAAGTCTTCAAGATGAGTTCGAACAAGGCCCATGAGTAAATCCATGAATCTCTTAGCTCTTGCTCTTGTCATCGAACCTAATGGCATCTTCAAAGGATCAAATGGCATCTTAATGGCATCTTCTTGGTGAATTGCGATTCCATCCTCTCCTTTAAGCTTGTCCACGCTTCCTTGCAGCCCTTGATCATCCTTTCCAAGCTCTCCATGCTTGTCTTCAAGTCCACAATAAATCCTTGGCGCATCATTCCTTCCATGATAAGCCTTGGGTGCATCATTCCCTCCCCCTTGAAGAAGATTTGTCCTCAAATCTTGCTTGTATTGCACCACATATGGAAAACTCTCAATGAACTCGTATTGCACACCATATGGATGGAGTTCAATCTCTTTAATTGGTGGAAATCCACTAGCAATTTTCCCACAAAAGTAAGCTACGGGCTTCTCTCCTTGCAACAAAACAACTCCAATTCCTACAAAATTACTCAAAGAGACACAATATTGCTTGGAATATCTCCAGCCAAGTTGTTAGTACCCATTAGTGTATTTCGAAACAAAGGTAAGATCAAGTCAGAATTATCATGCAAAGCACTCTTAATCTCACTCTTAGTAGCTAACATACACTCTTTAACAACTTCCTTAGAAATCTCTTTCTTTTCACCCAAAACAGAATTATTTTCAATATTATGATCAACCAAAACAGAATTATTTGCAATGCTATGATCAACCAAAACAGAATTATTTGCAATGCTATGATCAACCAAAACAGATTTGTTTTCATCACAATTAGCATCCAAAACAGATTTAGTATCGTCACAAACAACATTTAAAACAGATTTAGTGTCATTGCAAACAACACTCAAATTAGGTTTAGTATCATCGCAAACAACATCTAAAACACTCTTTGCAACTAAGGTTGTTTTATCATCAAAACAATTATCAATTTTAGGTTCGGATTTACTCTTTTCTTTGGCCCTAAATTCAACATCCAATTTAGCAAAATCATCTCTCACTTTAATTTCATCTTTTAAGGCTTCTTGAAGTGATAAAGGAATTAAAGTAAGAGGCTTCTTACCACACATGAAAGAATACTTGTTGCTCTCTCCATCATGATGAACTTTGTTGTCAAATTGCCAAGGTCGACCAAGTAGTACATGGCATGCTTGCATGGGTAAGACATCACACAAAACATCTCCCTTGTACCTGCCCAAAGAAAGAGAAACTAAAACTTGTTAGTCAACACTAATTTCTTCTTCATCATTGAAACAACCTAAGCTATAGGGTTTAGGATGATTAGAAGTAGGTAGTTGTAACTCTTTCACCAAATAATCACTAACTATGTTTTTACAACTGTTCCCATCTATAATCACACTACTAGGCTTCCCATTCGCATACATCCTAGTGTGAAACAAATTCTCCCTATGAACATCCCCTTTCACATAGGCTCTCAAAGTTATCCTATCTACCAAACTAAGTAAAGTTAACTCATTGTTGTTTGCGGCATTAGCCCTTTGTTGAGGTGGTTGAGCTTGTCGATTTTGACCATCTCTTACTTGTTGGACTTCGTTGGCCAAGGTATCGAATCTAGTATCCATATTGTCAAATCGTTGAATTAAAGTTTGCAACATAGCAACCACGTTTGGTTGCTCTTGTTCTCTTTCCATAGTACCTACAAAAAGAACAAAAATTAGTGGTAAAAATCCTCACAAGTGTGTGTGTGCTTATACCTTTGACTTGTGCTCTCGTGTTTGTACTCAAGTCCTATGGATTGGCGGTCCACTACTCTCTTAATGATCTCACAAGATTTGCCTTTTACTAGCTTCAATAGGCCTAATAAGAGCAACTCCTAGAGCACTCCTTTCTTCTCGTGACCTACTTGAGGAACAAACAATTAGTAGCAAAGTTATTTGTGAATCAAAAGAAAAGTGATCTTAAACCAAACCAAAGCACTTAATGCAGGCACCTTATGTCGAAATTCTTCTCCAAAGTTGCTGCGCAAAAACTCAATTCAAGCACAATCACAATATCAATCAATTAGCATAAACCCTAGTCCACTTGTCTCCTATTCTATACCACTTGAATCCAATAGGGTTTGTAACCTGAAATTCTTCAAATCAAATCACAATTAACATCAAAAGCAATCCAAGGATCTCAATTACACAATCAATTAGAGTTAATTGCAACTAATTAGATCAATTGCACAATAAAACCCTAATCCCCAAATTTCCCAAACTAAGAACCCTAGTTCCTGAAAAATATCGATAACAGCACAGATTTTTTTGATTTTTTTAAATATTTTTCCCAGAAATATCACACCAAAAGAAGTCTAAAGCTCAAATTTCACAGCTTTCCGAGTTCAAACGAATCCAGAACAAAAATCACAAGTTTCTGGTCGAAATTTTTTTTTATATTATTTTATTTTTTTTATATTTTTCGATATAACTACTAGTTATGAGGAACTCAAATCTGAAATTTAAAAGTAAAACGATGCAAGATGAATCGGCTATGAATTTTTGAAGTTTCTGAATTTTTGAATTTTTAAGAAGGTGGTGCGATGAGTGTTTGGGTGTGTTGTGATGGATGAAAACGTGATGATTGATGTATAGAAGGATAGATTTACCGATTGAAGATGACAACCTATGCTCTGATTACCA
>AWWV01007250.1:0-13202 GCA_001974805.1 Corchorus capsularis
AGTTTTCAAAGATAAATTTGATGAAAGTTTGGGATGAATTACATCACCATCAAACTCCATCGTCAATGAGCCATCAAAAACATCGATTTTGGGTGTGAGAAGTCCTTAGGAAAGGCCTTCCTAATAAAAGAGGGCATTGATCCTTTGTAATTTCTCCTTCCATTTCCATAACAAAAAATTATCAATAGGAAAAATTAAATGTTGAACTTTAATCAAAATGTTCTCTAGCACACCTTTGGAATGTACCAAAGATCCATCGGCCAATTGAAGAACAACATCAGTGTGTTTTAAAGGACCAACATTTAAAGTTTGATAGAAAGAATAAGGCATAACACTTAAAGATGCTCCTAAGTCAAGCATAGCATTATCAATGATAGTATTTCCAATTGAACAAGTAATTGAAAACATACCAAGATCCTTGCATTTTGGGGGTAAATGTCTTTGCAAAACAGCAGAAATTGTTGCTCCAACATTCAACTTACCTTGCAACCTTTTCTTGTTTGTACACAATTGCTTAAGTAGCCTTGCATACCTTGGTACTTGTTGTTCCTTCTTTGAATCCAATTTTGGCTTGACCATAGAAGTTTCTTTGGCTTCTCCATTATCCTTGACAAATTTGAGAATAATGGGTTCATCATCTTCAATCTTGATCTCCTTTGCTAGCACATGCAATTCTTCTTCTTTCTTGCTTGTCCCTTCATCCATTGTAGACTTAGTTGGATATGGTTCGTCCAACTCCTTTCCACTTCTCAAGGTAATAGCATTCACATTTTCCTTAGGAGGTACTTTTGATTGCGATGGGATCTTGTTTTGGCCTTGTGCTTTGAGCTCACTCACATCACTTGCCAATTGACCTAATTGTTTCTTGATGATCTCCATGGTCTCTCTCATTTGTTGCATTCCCTCAGAATAGTGTGAAGATTGCCTTGGATAATTGTTTGGCCTTACTTGATAAGCACCTTGGTTCCCATAAGAATTGTAGCTTCTTGGAAATGGCTCTTGTTTCCTTTGAAATCCCTCTTGCATTCCTAAAGCATTGACTTCTTCAACATCATCTTCGACCAAACTAGGGCACTTATCCGTGTGATGTCCTAATGAACAAATCCCACAAACCTTTTGCACACTTGATAAGTTCGATTTGACCAAATCAGTGAGCAAAGCAATTTGTTGATTTGCTTCTTCAATTCGTTGCTCCAATGTAGAAGAATGGGTTGAGACTTCATTGATCTTCCTAACGTTTCCATCTCTTTGTGCACAATTCTCTCGAGTACCAAATTGTTGTGTGTTGGTGGCCATGTTCTTGATCAAAGTCCAAGCATTAGTGGGAGTCTTGTCGATGAAAGCCCCTCCACTTGCAGAGTCTATGGAAGATCTATCAAATGGGAGTAAACCTTCATAGAAATACTGAATAAGCAATTGTTGAGGAATCTGAAGATTTGGACAACTTGAGCACAACCTCTTGAAACGTTCCCAAAACTCGTACATAGTCTCGCCTTGGGATTGCTTAATTCCACTTATCTCCTTTCGAATGCTTAAGGCTTTATGAACAGGAAACAATTTTTCCAAAAACAACTTCTTAAGACTCGTCCAAGAAGTGATTGAACCACTAGGCATGTAGTACAACCAATCCTTTGCACGATCCATAAGGGTAAAAGGAAAAGTTCTAAGTTCAAATTGCTCCTCAGAGATACCTTGCATCTTCATGGATGAACAAACAATTTGAAAATCTGTGAGATGTCGATGTGGATCTTCTCCAGGTATACCATGAAATTTTGGCAATAATTGAATGAATCCAGACTTGATCTCAAAATTTTCTTCATTGGTTGGGTATTGAATTGTTAAGCGCTGTGTAGTCACATTTGGGGCAGCAAGTTCCCTCAAAGTCCTATTGTTGTTATTTTCTTCGGCCATGTTTTCTCTTGGGGGTTGTGATTCCAAACTCGATGAAGAAGTGGTGGATCGTGGAGAGCTAGCTTGAGAACTTGGTGTTGACGAATCTCCTCCTTGTTCTCGAAACAAATTCTCCTTCCTTAGTTCAAAGAGTGTACGTTCAGACTCAGAATTGAATTCTAAGTCCTTGATACCAATACTCCTTGTATTTGACATACAACACCTAGAAAGAACTTAAACAAAGAATCCAACAATAACAAGTAACTTGGAAAATAAAAAAGTAAGGAAAAATTAACTAAACTAAAAATTAAAAAGAAAAATAACGAAAAATTTTTAAAAAATAAAGGTAAGAAATTCTCAAGTAATAATTCGCCTTCAATTACGTAAACCTTCCCCGGCAACAACGCCAAAATTGTGACCGGTCGTTGGTCAAATCACAAGATAAATTCCCCATAAACCAATAACAAATAGATAAAACTACTTAGCTAGGGCAAGTAGGGGTCGAATCCACAGGGAAGGTATGAATCAAAGTTAAATCTTACAAAAGAAATCTAACCTAGAAAAGATATTTTTGGGTTTTTGTAATTGGAATTGAAAACAAATAAATAATTGACTAGAAAACAATTAAAAGAAAATCAAGCGATAAAAGCATACTTCTTCTTCTTTAGGTAACTACTTTGATCAAGTGAATCATGGATCATGGACACTAAACATAAATTTGGCTTAGATTGCGATCAATTAAGAATCATAAATTACTCCAAATCGGTATATAGCCTAAGACGTGGACATCAACTTTCATTGAAACAATGTAATCCTCTTAATATCTTAAACAACTCCATTTGAATAATTGGTATAGGAACAGACGTAATGCTATTCCAACATGCAATGAAAATTAATCCGCATCTCGCTGACAATTAATTACAAATGTTCTAATTGCGGGTCTATCAAACCTTAGAACACGCATTAAGCTTAACTTATCCACATGCATGATAAATCAATACCAAACTCGCCTACGTCAATTTCCATCTCGGCCTAAAGATTTCGACAAGGTTTGATATCCCATTGAACTTAGGACTCCTAGCATTCAATTGTTACTTGGACCAACTTTAGCTTGACTCAAGCTACTTGAATCTAACTATAGCATTCATAAATCTCAAGATATGTTGTACACCAAATCAATCAAATTATGAACACATAAGATGAAGCATAAAGATAAGAAACATATTCAAACGGAAAAAACTCAAATTATTAAGAACAAAAGTCTCACCAATAATTCATTGATCAAAAGTACCTAAGGAAAAGAAGTATAAAAGTTTAGCTACTCATGGATTGCAAGCAATCCATGAGAGACTTACAATACTTGGAGGCCGGCTGCCTCCTTCCTCTCCTTGACGGCGCAAAAACCTAGAGAAAAGATGTATGATATGCTAGGTTCCTCTCCAAAAGGTGGCTAGGGTTTTAGACTTAAGAGGGTATTTATAGAGGGTGGCTTAGGGTTAATTTAGAGCTAAATAAACCCTAAGGATGTGCTGGGCTGCTCTCCAAGTCTTCAAGGTAGTCCAAATAAGAATTTGGGCTTAATTGGATCAATCCCGCATAAAAGGCCTAGGACAGTTTCTGTCCGCTGACTTCAGGGGCATTTTCGTCCACGAAAACGGCAAAACTGGGCTTTGACCAAAACACGAAAGTGGTAGATCTTGGAGTTAGCTTTCCAACGGCTACTCATACGCCTCAAGTGGAGCTCTAGATCAAAAGTTATGGCTAAAATACAGAAAGGTCGCCAAATCTGGAAACAATTGGAGAAGCTTCAAGGTGAAGACACGCATGATGGCTTGGTGGCGCGCGCTTGTGCTGGCCCCGACTCCCCCTGGGCGCCCATGTGGATGGCCTGTGCGCCCAGGGTGTTGCTCTCAGCCCCCATGTCGCCAGCGCCCATGTGCTTGCTGGTGGCATGTCTCGACTAGCGCTGGGCGCCCATGTGCTATGCTTGGCGCCCCATGTGGTTTGCCTCGCGACCCATGTACTCCAGTGTTTTGACACATCTTGACATGTTTTCTTGCCTTGAAATTCAACTTTGCTCCTTTGCTTCAAACTCTTGAAAATCAATCTTATGATGATAAAATTGACTCTTCAAGCTCTTCAATCACGAACATATTGGCTCCATTCTTCATCCAAATTGTCCTTGGAAAATATTTGTGTAAATAATCATCCAAAAAGGCTCCAAAAAGGTACAAAAATGGTGATTTTGCACTTTTCTTCACTTTAACACCTATAAACACAAATATACCAAATATAAGGCATAATCAAGCATAAAATACCCTAAAAGCATAGGAAAATGACCATAAAAATATGCATAATTTTGGTCCGATCAGTGATTCAAAAGTTTTACAAAACTCGTACTTTTATATATAGTATAGATATAGATTATATCACATCTCACAACATAATAAAACTTGTGCTTGTAATCTTGTTAGGTTAATTAATTAAGTATAGAGCGGTGAATTGTTTTACTAATTTTTTTTGGTAAATACATGAAAGATAAAAACTAAGCAGAAGTAAAGCCACGGGGAAAAGCTACCCCTCTACCATAAGCTTGAAACACCTCAATCACCTACTGGGGAGGAACACAGAAGATTTCATATTCAACATCTAAGTCACAACCCATCTTTGATAACTTGTCTGCACAAAAATTACCTTTCCGTAGAGTATGTCGACATTCACACTGCCACTCCCAACTAAACATTTCTCTGATATCCATTAAAAGAGCTCTCAAAGAATGATATTGCATAGTATTCGACTTCAAGAGATCAAGAATTACCTTTGCATCCACTTCACATACTATGGCCCTATATCCTTCCTGCCAAGCAAGGAATAATCCAAGACGCAATGCATGGAGTTCTGCCGCTACATTAGAGCAAACCCCAAGATGTGCTGTAAAACCAACCAACCAATCACCTAAGGAAATTCGAATTAAACCACCTGCACCCGCGACACCAGGATTACCACGTGCTGCCCCATCCGTGTTTAATTTTACAACCTCATATAATGGAGGCTGCCAAGCTATACTTACAACGTGCTGAGCTTTAAGTGAAGGCTGCAAAGACACAACATGGATTTCTTTTGTGGTAGCTAAGATGTTAGAAACTACGGCCTCCATCGAGTCAACTTCATTTGGTTGGAAAAGGAGATGACATCTCCGAGTCCATATGCGCCAAAGGGAAGTGGCGAAAAGGATTACCTGAAATGAAGATCTATCATTTATATCAAGATTATGTTGAAGCCAGGCATGTAGATCCGCTTGGAAGAAATCCGATTGGCTTGGTGAATGCCAAATTCTATCCCAAATTTGACGAGCCAATTTGCAATCTCTTAACAAATGTAACAGATCCTCGTCCCCATTATTGCAAAGACTACAAATGGCTGAATTTGAAAAACCCCAAGAGTGTCTCAACGCATTTGTAATATAGCGCCCTCTCCAAATCAACCACAAGAAATAGACCCATCGCATAGGCAAGGGCAGTTTCCATATTCCCTTATAGTTACAAGGTGAATCCAAAGTAGATTTTTCTTGAAGAATGTTCAAATATGCAGATCTGGTTGAAAATACACCATTGGAAGAACTACCCCATATATATGAATCAGGCATATTCACCAATTTAGGTAAGGGATAAGCCATAATTTGAACTGCAATTTCACATGGAAGTTGTTCGAAAAGCATCTCTATATTCCAACTACCTTGTGCCGTCAGGAAATCACTCACCATCAACCTAGTATCCACATAAGAAGGCAAGCTGTCAATAGAATCAATAACAGGATTGTCAAGCCACCGATCGGTCCAAAATTTGATAGTATTTCCACGGCCAACCCGCTTCTTTAAACCATGGGAAATATCCTGCAAAGCACCAGCCAGACTCTTCCAATTTGAAGACCATGTAAATTTTTTAGAATCAGCCCCATTTATGAACTGAAAGATGTCACCCCGTATACGGTATTTAGCTTTAAAGCACCGTACCCAAAGACTATCAGGTTGATTGATGAATCTCCATACTGTTTTCTGAAGAAGAACTCTATTATGATATTCCATTTTCCGCAACCCAAGTCCTCCATACATTTTAGGCTTACAAACTTCATCCCAATTCACAAGATGTAGAGCTTTTTTCCCCTCAGCACCGCCCCACAAAAATCTACAGTTCAACATATCGATATTATTACGACAACTTACCAGTAACTTGGTTGTCAACATAGTGTAGGTTGGTATAGAAGATGTTACCGAAATGATGAGAGTTGCTCGGCTTGCCAAGTTTAGTGCCTTGGCCTTCCAACCATTTAGCCGATTACTAACCTTATCAACACGTTCCCGATACAAAGACCCCCCAACTCTACCATGCACTAACAGGACTCCTAAATATTTCCCCAAATCACTTGTAGTGTTGATTCCCAAAATGTTACTTACAAGCCGTGTGTTATTACCCAAGGCCTTGGGAGACACAAACATGCGGGATTTTTCAAGGCTGACTTTAGCACCGGATGCATTACAAAATCTATCTAAAACTTCCCTCACCACCATAGCTTGCTTCTCAGTAGCACGTCCAAATAAAAGCAGATCATCAGCGAAGAAAAAGTGAGAGATAGAAGGCCCTCCTTTCCCCAAAGTCATCGGTTTCCACTCTCCATTGGCAACAGCTTGCAATATCAAATGGCCAAGTCTTTCCATACATAGTACAAACAAGTATGGCGACATCGGATCACCTTGCCGAAGACCTCTGCTGGGCGCAAAAGAATCAGTTCTTTCCCCATTCCATAACACTGACATCGAGGAACTTTCAACACAAATCATAATAAGATTAACCCAATTATCTGGGAAGCCAAAAGCCACAAGCGTATCTCTCAAAAAATCCCATCGCACCCGATCATAAGCCTTTTCTAAATCGATTTTAATTGCCATCAACCCCAACTTACTCTTGGACCTTTTGATAGTGTGAACCATCTCCTGGGCAATAAAAATATTATCAGCAGCCTGACGGCCCGGAATAAAACTAGCTTGTTGATCGAGTTCAAATTATGCATGTTTTTATAGCTATTTTTATATACTTTTTGCTATTTTTATATGTGTTTTTACCCTATTTTGTTAGTATTTGTGTTTTTAGGTCTTGAAGACAAGAAAAGTGAAAACTTATTGTTTTTCACTCTTTTTGGAGCTATTTTAGTGACTTTTTACTCAACTATGGATTTAGTCATTTGGAATGAAGATTTGAAGATGCGAAGTTCGTGATTGAAGATATTTTGAAGATTTGAAGACTATTGAAGAATTAATTCAAGAAGTAAAAATTGAAGATTTGGAGCTTATTTGCAAAGGATTGAAGCCAAGCCTAGAAGAAGCCCTGAAGTTGAGGATTTTTGGATAATTTATATGGGAATATACTTAGCCCATATAAACCTATAATTGGAGTTAAAATCCCAATTTGTAGGCCTAATATCCAAAAGAATATCCAAATCCCGCAATAATCCCGCAGATTTGCGATATAAGCCCGGTTTCAGCGCAGTCTTCGTAGAAAGGCCATAACTTTCTGCTCAGATGTTCGTTTTAAGCCCATGAGTAGCCGTTGGAAAGCTAACTCCGAGCTCTAGAACTTTCTTTTGAAGTGCAAAGCCCAGATCTGCCATCTTCAAGCCCGAAATCGACGTCGAATTTGCTGCCAGATTCCAGAAAATTCCAGAAAATTCTAGAGTCCTCATCTAACTTGGATTCTACTCTAGGATGACACCTAATCCAACTTGGAGACCAAGTCAAGCCTAAACCGTCCTACCCTATTCCTCCACTATAAATAGCCACCTCCTGTATCACAAATCATATACTACACAATTAATCTCTCATATAGTTTTATTCTCTTTTTCTACCTTTCTTTAGTTTTTAGGTTTTTCTCTAGTTTTAGAAGAGGGAGAAGTCGACACCCTCTCTAGCAATAGAGGGTGCGACGTCCCTAGGGTTTCAAAGGAGAGATTTCGCCTCTCCCTATCTCTGTAAGTATTCTTATGCCTCTCATGGATTTTCCTAAGTCCATGAGTAGCTAAATTCTTAATACTTCTGATCCTTTGGTGAATTCAATCAATTGATTATGGTGAGATTTCTATACTTATAATTTTGTGTTAAGTTCTTGATGATAGTAGTCAAAACCCTAGAATAATTTTATGATTCTGAATCTTATTTGAGTTATGTGGCCACTAACGATGTAAGAGGAAGATCTATGGCTAGATCAGGCTTAGAATTAATCACTCAAGTTTGATTGTATGTAGCAAATTAGGTTTGTTTAATCACTGCTTAATGGGTATTTGTCTATCGGAGGGCGAGAAATTTCTCTTCGTATGGTTCTACTTTGTAGGCATGTGTGTAAAATTAATTAATCTTAATGCTTTGTTCTCAAGTGATCTTTAAGCCCTAAGAAAGTAATCGATTGCTGAAGGAATAAAAGGGATAACTGCAGCTTTAATCGGGCTCTTATCTAAAATACATGTTGGGAAACCTATATCAGTTGTCAGTCAAGAATAAGATGCTCAATTCACCTTTTAAATCGAGGATCCATAGTTAATCTGATTGAATCATACCACTGGAGAAGAAGTATGCTTTATAATTATTGTTTGCTTATTAATCTGCTTTAGATTTAGATTTAGATTTAATCTGCTTTGTTTTTATTTTTAGTTTAATTGTTTTCTTTAATTGATTTCCACAATCCCCTATTTTCTGTTTGATTTTTGGTAAAGATTTTTCTTTATTCTCTATCGTTCATCACATAACCCTTCTCTGTGGGATACGACCCCTACTTGCCCTAGCTATTCTAGTTAGTTAATTGTGGGGATTATCTTTATGGTCATTGACGACACGATCACTTGTAGAGGACCAACTAGTTTATCCAGCAAAGGCCGTAGGCGATTAACAAGCACCTTAGTAATCATCTTATAAGCTACCGTACACAAGCTGATAGGCCGGAACTGAGAAGTCAACTCAGGATGCGGAACCTTTGGGATAAGCACTAATAGTGTTTGATTAAGATCCGGATGGAAAAACCCCGAAGAAAGAGCCTCCCTCACAATCTGATATAAGGAAGGACCAAAGGAATCCCAATATTTCTGATATACCCCAGCTTGGAAACCATCAACCCAAAGGGCTTTCCACGGTTTCATCTGAAAGAGAGCAGCTCGAACTTCCTCAAGCATTACATCTTTTTGCAAACCTGCTTGTTCCTCCTCCGAGAGTACTGGGTGTGGTAAGTTATCCAATTGTATTGCAACATCTCCATCAACAGTAAACAACTTTTGAAAGAAACTAACCACTAAAGCTTGCAAATCCGCCGGTTCAACAACCCAATTACCAGTTACAATATCTTTTAGCATTAAGATTTTATTCCTCCTTCGCATAGTAATAGTTGAAAGATGAAAAAATCTTGTATTTTTATCACCGTGCTGAGTCCATTGCACTCTCGACTTTTGAGCCCAGAATATTTCTTCCTTCTCGAGGATGCTATCATATTGCTTTACAAGTTCTGCTTCTAATAACTCAAGTTGATGAGATCTATGAATCCCCAAAGCACGTTGGATACCACCAATCCGAGCTCGCAACTCCTTTTTCTGCTCAAAGATATTACCAAAAGAAGACTGATTCCAATCCGAAAGTGCCAAAGCTAATTTCTCCTCCCTCTCCATAAAGTTACCATCTATCTCTTTCCATATTTTCTCCACCATCTCATCAAAACCATTCTCCGATAGCCACATGGCTTGGAAATGAAAGGGTCTTTTACTTCTATCCATGGGTATTTTGGGTTCTCCTTTCAACAAAATAGGACAATGGTCAGAATGAAGACGGGGTAGATGAACAACAACAGCTTCGGGGTAACGCGACCTCCATTCTGAGTCCGCCAAGACACGATCAAGATGTTCTTGTATCTTCCTCAATCCTTTCCTCCGATTACACCAAGTAAAATTTTGACCAGAGAAACCCAAATCTAGTAAACCATAATTGGCCATCATACTAGTAAATAGATTACATCTATTAAAAGAAGGTGCCACTCCTCCCATTTTCTCCGATGCTCCAGTCACATCGTTAAAGTCACCAAGAACAACCCAAGGGAAATTAATAGTTTGAGCAAGAGATTCCATGTGAGTCCATAATGAGCGCCGAATCTCAAGTTTTGGACTAGCATAGACTACTGTTAACAAGAACTTGGAAGCATCTTTAGGCTCAACTAACACATGCACTAATTGAGGAGAGGAGATAATAACTTGAATGTCGACAATATTATCATCCCAAGTAATCCAAATACCACCAGCAAATCCGACCGGGTCAGCAACATGCCACTTTGAATAATTCAACTTTCTTACTACTCTCATAGCCCTCGTTCCAGATATTCGAGGTTCAACCACTGCAAAAATATATGGTTTATGCGTTCTTACCAAATCCCGTGCATTCCCAAGAATTTTTTGCTTCCAACACCCCTACTGTTCCATAATAGAATATCCATTAACAAAGGATTTATTTCCTGAGATAAACTCCCCAGGTTGAGTCTGATCCAAATCGACAACGACATTCTTCTGAGCATCAAGTAATTGATGAGTTAATTGGGTTTTAGGAACCATAGTACCCTCATCTTGGTCATCGGGTGGATTCCTAGCTCTCACATCTTGATGTGAATCTTCATGTTCCAAGTTCTCACCAGTCTCATCATTAATCTCCATTGCAACTATCGACGATACCCCACAATCACCATCCCGAATAATTGTAGTATTCGTAGCAGAGGTATCCCGATGCAAAGGGCGCTGGACTTTACTTTTTGGGGCTTATAATTCTCATTGACAATTTTCTCATTTTTATTAGAGTCCAAATCTCCAAGCCCATTTGGAATTCTTTCCCGCCCAAGCCCACTTTCTTTCCTTCTTTGGCCAGGGCTATTAGAGCCCTTATCAAAAGGCTTTGATACTCCTTTCACCGAAGCTGCTATGACAGCTTCTCTATTATCAGCATGTGAATCCACTTCATTTTCTTCATTATTTTCCTGAAAATCCGATAATGCAGCAAACCTTGATCCCTGATTTTTCTCCCCATTATTTCTATCACCAAAATTAGTGGGATTCGGTTTGTTAGCCCCCCGAGATCTTCGGCATTCAGCTATCATCCACGGTCCAAATTCACTTGCCTCTTCCAGTACCACAGCCTTTGGAACCTCCGGAGCATCACCGTTAGTTTGCTCAGCCACCACTTCTGCAGTGATAGCTTGATCCTCCTGAGGGGAGTACGGGCAAAAGCCTTTGTGGCCAGCCCGACCACATCGAAAGCATATTTGATTAAGACCCTCATATTCAACAGCAAGCCAACGATCTTCGAAGAAAACCTTCGGAACTAAAGGTTTGCTGAAGTCGACTTCAACACATACCCGGGAAAACTTTCCCCTTGAGGCCAATCTGGTATTAGAACTGGTTTAATGGCTTTCCTACTGTATTTCCAACGGCCATGAGAAGCCGATGATGGTAATATTCAATAGGAAGTGCTGGAAATCATACCCAAACTGCAGTGGATTCAATAACTGTCGTTTAAGGATTAAAATCCGATTGCCAAGGCCTCATGGTAAGGTAATGCCCGAAGATGGTCCAGGGACCCTCATCCAACACAAAACGTAAATCCTCCAAAGACTCCATCTTCACTATGAAGAAGCCATGCCCAATATCAATCAGTTCCATATCCCCTTTCGGGTTCCAAAGCCTCTGCAACCTATCATTGAGAACGTTAAAAGAGATCTTACGCCCCAATAGTTTTACTATTAGACACCTTTCCCACCACCGCCTAATTTCAGTTTTGAAACGCTCCGAGAGCAAGATTCTTGGCCGATTATCCATCGTGGAGACATGGATTAAACCCTCATCTGAATCCAGGCTACAAACTCATCATACCTTTCTGAAACAGGGGCTTTTGCACCAATCATGGCGTCTCGAAACGATCGTTTTGGAGTGGAGTGGCTCACCTCACCCACACCGCCAGCCATCACCGTGTCAGTCACCCTGTTGTCCAATGTACCCGCCGCCTTGATCTTCTTGTACGCCGTGCCAGAAGGTCAGCTTCCTCACCAGAGAGCTCTCGCACCTCACTCATTTTTTCCTCAGTGTTTGATTCTATAGTACTTTTTTCTTTGCCTGTATAATTGTTTAACTAATTGATCATATGTTTTGCTTAAACATATATTAGATTCTATCGAGACATTATGTTTTGCATAAACATATATGAGATTCTATCATGACAAAGTCTCTTTAATGAAATTTTTTTCTTTGGAATTTAACAATTTTTAATCGTTCCATTCCATAATAACAATAGTTTTAAGATAAATTTTTTGTTTCTAATATTTCTATGCTTAATTAAATGTTTGTATTTCCCTTTTATCATCTCATAATGCTAACAAACTTGTAAGAGGGAGAGTAGGTGTTTTAATGGAGAAATTATTAGATGGAGTTGTTACACCATGTTATCCTTGGGGCTAAATGCTCAATTTGGTCCTAAACCCTTCACGGTCTGCTCGATTTGGTCCTAAACCTTCAGACCTGCTCGATTTGGTCCTAAACCTTCCAATTTCTGCTCAATTTGGTCCTTTTTCAGACAGACCTCAACATGTACATGTCACGCGCCGTTAAGACTTCACTCCGTCTGATGATGTGGCATTTTTGTACTTTTAATTTTTTTATATTTTATATTTTCTCCATTAATATATTTTGAAATTCTCTTTCATATTTTCTCATGTTTCTTCCTTAACTCAAGCAACTTTACTTCCAAATCTTTTATTATTATTATTATTATTATTATTATTATTATTATTAATTCTTCCAAATATTTTCTCTCTAAATTTTCGTTAAAATATACTCTCTATTTTTCAATAAAAAGTTCTCTATTTTTCTTTAAAATATTTTCTCACCATTTCTTCATTAAATTGGTGAGACCTCAGGTCTAAAGGGATTTTCTTATTTAAAGGAAAATAAGAAGCACTATTAATTTAAAACAAATATCAACTTCAATAAATAAATTCTTAACATCAAGATCTATAAAATACAACCAAAATACTACTATCTACCACCAAATTTGTTCAGAAACATCATAAAATACAACCATAAGAAATTTCAAAAATTTTCTTATCCCTTAGTCAAGCAGACTTCAACCACCAAGAATCTTATGGCTCGATCATCTTTCTCAA
The DNA here is from genome assembly GCA_001974805.1 of Corchorus capsularis. Taxonomy (NCBI): domain Eukaryota; kingdom Viridiplantae; phylum Streptophyta; class Magnoliopsida; order Malvales; family Malvaceae; genus Corchorus; species Corchorus capsularis. Next base: position 13,113 of record AWWV01007250.1, read on the forward strand.
TTACCCAGTTGCCAGTTGCCATTGCTCTTCAGAACCTTTTCTTCTCCTCAATAGAAGAATCATCAAAATTAACTTCACCACCTATAGAAA
>AWWV01007251.1:0-24758 GCA_001974805.1 Corchorus capsularis
GGTCAATTTGAATTTAAGTCCAAGCAAGAACAACAATTACCATTCGGACAATAATTACCCAATTCAGAGACAAAGCAGCACCCAAAGCAACAATGATTGCCAGAAAAAAAAAACATATTGACAAAAACATTCTGTATATATATACAAAAACATTCTCATTTTGACACGGGAGTGTCCCATTTTCTCCAACATGATGATTCGGGTGAAACTACTCCAATTAGTGAACCAAGCACCTTGCCATGTGAGCAGCTTGCTTTGGTGACATGGCACGGTGGGTGGGACCTTGAAAGCCACGGTGGAGCCAAGCTAGCACCTCTCGAAGTAGATGCCACGGTGGAAGCAAGCACCGATCCTAGTTTGACACATGGAAGTGAGCATCCAATCAAGGCTTGACACCATTCGGTCAAAAATGAAGGCATGGAAAACCCTTGTGGTGAAGTACTCTATTTTGGATGGATGATTTTGTTGGTTGAAGACAAGTTGGAGACAACATCATTTTGTGCATGGAATGGTGTATTTCGGCTGCCTACAATCCGAATCCATTTCATACTTGCTTAGATCATGTTTCTAGCTAATTCGGGTTGTTTAAGTTAAGCATATGTTTTGGTTAAGTTAAACTTGTTTTATTAGCTTGAAGTGTGTTTAAGTTGCTAATCCTAGTATATAAGCTACGGATGAGCACTATTCTCATTAGACTTGAATTTTGTAAACTTTGAACTCTTGTTCAAGCTTGTAACCTTGTCTAGGTTCTTGCAAACTTTCCTTGTCAATTTGAGTGGTGAAATTCTGTATCTCTTATTGATTTGGAGTAATAGAAGCTTGTTCATCTTGTGGAATTCATTTGTGGTGTATTCTGTATCAAGTGAGCTCCATTTGGTGGTGAGTTTCAACCGGTTTAAATCCTCTTGGTGGTGATTTCTGTATCCTTGAGATATTTGAGCCCGTGTGCTTAATCTTTCAATTCCTTTGAGAATTGATCCTTAGTTAGCCTAAATACATCCCAAACACTAACCCTTTAGGATTTTGAAGTGCAACTTTAAGCACTTTAAGCACTTGAAAGGTTCGGGTATTGGTGATTGCAACTCAATCCTAGCCTAATTGAGCTAGCCCCTTATCACATTTTCTGATCTCTATAGGTAAAAGACATATTGATAGAAAACATTCTATGCAGCAAAGCTATAAAAACATAATTATTATTCAGTGAAAAGAGGAAGTTAATAACTATGATTACTAATATCCCAAACTCATATTTACCTCTTGTTTGTCAAAAAATATCAGAAGTTGCTCTTCTGATATTGAAAAGTTGGTTATTATAGGTAATTATCACGAACTTGGCAGCCATATGATGTGATTTAACCTTGTCCTACCAGGTTACTATAAAAGTAAAACCAAAATATAGCAGCCTAATTTCTTCCTCTTTGGGTCTGAAATTTTTCAGAAAGATATAGAACAAAGTTTGACTTGAATGGAAAGGAGGTCAATGGACTTGATTATCTTTGACACCACTCTAAAGTTGTTCTAACAACTGGTCATTTCAATGTAGCTATAGTTGTTTACAGGATGGAGAAGAACATATTTTCTATGGTGGGAGTTAGGTACTGTGTAATTACTATATATATAGTAAACTAATAACCATACACTCAATCTCAATTACTCATGAACATTTCACTCCATTATTATATCTAGTAAACTATAAACTAATAACTATAGTTTTCATGCATGCCAATTATACATACATACATACATACGGAAATTAGTAACAATCTTATTTATATATATATATATATATATATATATATTGAAAAAAGTATGGAAATTAGTAACAATCTTATCTTGACATTATTAGTAATTAAAATTTTTGAAGAAACAGAGCAGTAATTTGAACAAAGTAGTATAGCTTACTAATGATTTTTTTTTCCATGGAACTTTTAATGAATTTTAGCTTAGTTTTTCACGCTTGGTTTCTTCATGGGCATGGTTATTTTCCTGGCAAACATACGAAGCCTAATGAAAAGGAAACACTTCAAAGTTCAAATAATCAAGGAGACATATATATAAGCCGATGAATATGAAGTTTTTGGTCCCTCCAAGTCCAAAGAAAGACCATTTGATTTAGGGTCAACAGTCAACTCCATGTTTCACTAGACAAATTTTTACATTTTTAAATTTTCCTGTGTGATTTTCTTTCCCTTTTCCACATTCAAATTTCAAAGCTTCAAACCCACAACTAAAAAAAAAAAAAGCAAACCCCAGATATGCGAAAAATCTAAACAGTTAATCCCAAAATCATCAACATCATTCGAGAATTCAAAGACTAAACAGTTAATCCATATTTCATAATCTAAATACAAAGAAAACCCACAAACATACCTGAGTTACAAGCCTTCGCGAAACCCCAAATGTATCGAATCTGCGAAACCGCAAATCTTTAACGAGAACTTTCGAATCTTCGCAAAACGATCACCAAAACAGCCTTCGCACTTCTTGAACCCTTCAATGATGTTAGTACTCGAAGCCAAAACCCTAGTTTCCGATCTGAAAAAACGATTTGCCAAATCGAAACGAGACAGAAACACATAAATAAGGGGGAAATCGAGTTAGGGTTTCATCTTTTTTCGCGGTATACTCAAGAATCGAAGCGAAATTGGGATTTTTACGGTTTGAAAACACGATTTGCCCAAAATCGAAACGAGAGAGAGAGACAGGAAAAAGGGGAAACTCGGGAATTAGGGTTTGGGATTTTTTGTTTTCTGATTTGTTTATTTCTTTTTTAACTTTAAAGATTTTAATTTTAACTTTTGTTTTTTAATCAGAAATAATATTACACGTAGCTTTTTTTATTTCAGAATAGCCACGTGGCTTTTTTACCGTCAAATATTTCCATTCACGCACCATCTAACAACGTTTGTTTTACAATTGCATAGGCTGTCTGAAATAGGACTGAATTGAGCAGAAACTGGAAGGTTTAGGACCAAATTGAGCCGGTCTGAAGGTTTAGGACCAAATCGAGCAGACCGTGAAAGGTTTAGGACCAAATTGAGCATTTAGCCTTATCCTTGGTGCTGACCAATAAAAGTGTAACAACTCAAAATTATTTCTAAAATTTAGGCACAAAGTTAGCGTCATGTCCCCAAGTCTCATCATATGAGATTTACCGGGTAAGTCCCTAAATTTAGGACATTAATTTGGTAGGGTTTTAGTAATTGTAGGAAAAAATCTGAATGGTCACAATTTTATTAGTTTAGACAATGGATGACATGATAGAACTGTTCCATATTAAAACGAGAGTAAATTATCCGTAAATTTGGTATGAAGAGTTGATTATTCCTAGATGTTAAGTGAACCATAATCTATGTGTTTTTTTTAAGACCGTTATCATGGAATGGACGAAATATTTTCTTAATCTATGTGCATGAAACGAGAAATTATTAGATATATCAGTTCCACCACGTCATTTATGGTACCAACTAATAAAATTATGACAACTCAAAATTATTGCTAAAATTTAGACACAAATTTAACGTCAGATTTAACCCCAATTTCACTAGGTGAGATTTATTGGGTAAGTCACAAAATTTAAGATATTGATCTTATAAGATTTTAATAATTGTAGGAAAAAATATGAATTGTCACAAATTTATTATGAATGATGTGGTGAATTGGTCATGTAATAATTTCTGGCATGAAATAGTGACATATATTGTGAAAACAGAGTATCTGATTTGCAACAAAATCTATGCAGCCATCATAATTGCTTGCTTATGTGGGCACTTAAAAAGCCATTTTGACAAGAAATTATTATGTGAGATTGACCTATTACTACGTCATATATGAAACCAATCACTAATATGGTTACGATTAATAGATTTTATAAAACTATATCCCAATTATTTCCAAATTTTATAGGACTTAAAATTTAAGAGTGATTATCCTATAGACTTGAGTTCGTTGGAGTTACCACGCAATTGAGGCTAAATCACACATATAATCATATATTCAAGTGAATTTTAGTTTATCGATGTAGTATTTTAAATCAATTTTAGTAATTGAGATTTGAAATTTTTTTATTTTATTGAGGTAGAAGTTTAAAATAAAGTTTCGTACCAAATAAATTTTTCTTTCGTTTAATTAGGATACGATTTTAACATGAAATTTAGCCCAAATAATTATTTTTATTTATTTTGTGGGTACATGTCGACAATGAATATATGATTATATGTGTGATTTAGTCTCGATCACGTGGTAGCTCCCACGGACTCGAGTCTATGAGATCATTACTCAAACTTTAATTCGTTGTCCTGAGTTTACTTTTTATTGCAACTATTTATAAGACTAGCCTTCACTTCAACGTGCGTTGCACGTGATCCATCGTGTTTAAATAAAATGAAAATTAAATTAATAATTGAAAGTAATTATAAGTAGAGTTGTCAAAACATGACACGAACCCGATAATCCACTCATCCCGACCAAACCTGATTTGACAAGAAAAAATGGTAAACGACCCAGATTTGACAAACAAATAACATGAATGACCCAAAAATATTATAAAATAAAATTATATTTTATTCAATAAATCCACATTATTATAATTTAACCATTCTAAATTATCATTTTATTGAATGAAATTTATATTATTGTTATAATTTTACCTATCATGATTAAATTTTATAAACTTCATTATATGAACAATAATTATATGAATAAATATTAAATTTGCTATATGAATAATTTATGATAAATTTATAATTAGTAATTTATTTTTTACAAATTGAATAAATAATAATAATTAATTACTAATATCTTGACAATTTTTTTCTATTAGGTTTACTAATAATGTCATCGGATTATAATTCTATTTTTCTTTTTATGGATAATTATATTATTAATGGATTTATATAATTTTAATTGATGTAATGAAAGAACATAAATTTATATATTATATAACCAATATTTAGTTGAACACATACCCCACTTAATAATTAATTATGTATTTAATATTCAAAATTAATATCTAAAGGGATACATGTCAACTCTTTAAACGTTTATTTGTTAAACTTCGTCGATAGTGGATTAAATAAATAATATTAAATTTAAGAATTAAACATTAAAAAATTCAAGGCTGACCCAATTGACTCGAGTCATAGACCTGAAAACCCAATACCCAAATGACCAAGAACCCGATTGACCCAAGGCCAAGACACGAACCCGTCTGACCCGAGACCCGAATGACCCGAACCCTAATGAGTCAAAACCCGAATGACCAGAGAAAACTACCTAACTCTTTTGACTTGGATTCAGATGACGATAAACCGAAACCCACCAACCCACCTGATTGATCTCTAACTTTATAAATCACAGGAAATATTTGTATGTTACACCTGTTTTTGTTTTAAAAACTTTAAATTCTTATTATACCAATACACACTCCAAAAATAGAAACAGCTCAATCACTATAATTAAATTTTAAATGAATTTTTAACTTAATTAGTTTTAAAAAATGATTGAAATAGGTCCAGAACTAACAAAAAGTCTCAAATTTTTTAAAATTAAAATGGTAAAAATAAATTATTTATAAAAATTTTGAATTTAATTTAAATAAAAATAGCGTTTTGCGTAAAATAAAACTGTAAAAGTTTGAACAATTTCATTTCAGAAATATATTTAAAAAATTCTAATACATCACTTTTTTTAATTAAAATTGTAAAATGGTAAACTAAAATAGTTATAAGGATATTATATTTAATTAAATAAAAATAGAGTTTTTAGTTGAGTAAAATAGTAAAATGGTAAAATAAAAGCGTTATAAAGATATTAGATTTAATTAAATAAATATAGATTTTTTAGTTGAGTAAGATTATAAAAGTTTAAACAATGGTATTTCAGAAATATGTTCAAAAAGTAAGGGTATAATGGGCAATTCAAAAGTTTTATAAGAGGTCATACTTTGGTTAGAAAATTTCTAAGACAAAAGATTAAGAACAAGACTTTGAGGTGTGAAGAACACTTTCTCAAATGCAATATTGCCTAACTATCTTAGACAAGTCGTAAATGGGATACAACAAAGCCACTTGAGAACACTCAGAGAAAAGTAGAATAATTGATTGTTATCTCTAATGTTAATGTCAAAGGCTCTTTATATACTTGATCAACATACATATCTTTTCGTATAGACATAACTTTATGATCAATACATCTCTTTCCAAATAGACATAACTTTATGAATAATTATGTCATAAAGATACCTATTATAGACAAATATGTCTTTTAATAATCGTTCACTTATGAATAAATGCCTTTCAATAATCATCAACATTCAAAAAATATCCAACAATCACCCACTATTTTGGCATGTTGGTGTTTTGAATTCTAGAGGAATCGTTCCCTTAATAAGTACAAACTAATTCCCCAACTACTTTGTTAATATAAACCATCACAATTCACTATAAGCATAGTGCATACAAGAAGGATCTTTAAAGATTGGACCTTCAATTAGTGTAAGCACTCAAGACGCTAATGAAGTACATGGTATAAGATTGAACCACGACTCCGTCTATTAGGGTTGGAAATACCACACACACTATACTTATTTTCTTTTAACCAAGTTTCTCGTTGTCTCCTAGCACTATAATGGTCATGTGCTAGCAATCCATTTTCTATGAATATTTTTAAGAGTAAAACCCTTTCATACTCTTGTCGAAGCGTCACATCATATATTCATATAGGTGGAGTCACTTGTTGTCGATTAATTCTTGACAACCTCTCATAGCTCCATTAAGAGTTTTAATACTCGTCCTCTCTTAACACTTTAGTACTAACAACTTCCTTTTTGTACGGGACAAGGTATACTTTGAACAGACATTCCAATAACTTGTTATTACTCATTGAAGCACAGTCTATAACCGGTTTGGTCAAGCGTGATTAGGTTACCATTATTGGTGTCTAAGGGTTATATTTTAGTCCCATACTATTTGTAGTATACTAATCCAAACTCTTTACTTTATTTGCTTTCAGGTAATCACCTCCATTAGAGATTTGATCTCTAACACAATCATAAGGATTTATCAATCCCAAACTTCACATGTATGCATATTACTTATATGCTTAAAACATTCAAGGAAATAGTTGGCATTGGTTGTGGCCACAACACTATACTCATTGTATACTTTCAATCAATCTATTTCCTTAATCATATCCATCAAAATTTTCTTGTAATACAAATGGATAATTTCCAAGAAATATACAAAGTCATTTAGTCCTTTTAATTAAACTAGGACTTTCGAACGATTTTCATCAATAAATCGTACTACACTCTCTTTGTATAATTTACACATAAAGTAAGATTATACAAACTCTTGTTATATCGTAGTGATATAACTCTTTTGCTTCTCTAAGAAACAAACATATCTCTTTGTTCCTTTAAGAAAGCAGCATATCTCTTTGTTTCTTTAAGAAACCAACACACCTTCACTATGTGAAATCACACATCCATTATCAAAAGGATGTCGCTTTATTTCAATTAAAAAGATCACAATCAAATTCAATCAATTTAAGTAGTCAATATTTACTACATATTCATGGGTATGCTACCATTTGAGACCTATTTTATACCTTTAATCGTATAAAGATTATAGTCTCAAAATAAAATTGATGGTCAGCACATAGTTACTGCAAAAAAGAGATTATGCCAAATTTAACAGCATACCTTGTAGGTACATACCGACCTTGTTTTCTTTCAAACACAAAGAAACTCTTCTCCATTCATGTAGGCACGTATCCAATTGTTAATCATCAAAAGATGATCATTTACCACAGCAACTATTATAGGAGTCATTTAAGACCCTTCACGTTAGATTACATCTATAATAAGTCGTGTCTTGGCTTTCCCTTCCCATGAGAACCTTAAAGTTCTAATATATATAGAACCGTTCTCACATCCATTAAAGAGGAAAAGTCTTAAAGACGTTAAAGGATTTTCCAACAAAATATGAAAATCAACGTACCATAATAAAATAATTGAAATGAAAACTTATCTTTATATCTCTTGTAATCTATGGCCACCAATTATTCATGATCATCAATGAAGATTTCTTGTATGTGTTCCACGACACCATTTTGAAACTTGGAAGTTTCCATTTCAAATTCTATTTTCTTCCGGCTTCAATAATGTGAAACATAAAGTTTCAAATAAAACATGTTCTTTAAAAGAGTGACTTTGTATCATACCCTCAAAACCGTTTCATTAGTAGAAACAATATTGTATTTGAATTGTTAGAAATTTCTAAGACAAAAGATTAAGAACAAGACTTTGAGGTCTGAAGAACACTTTCTCAAATATAATATTGTCTAACTATCTTAGACAAGTCGTAAATAGGATACAACAAAGCCACTTGAGAACGCTCAGAGAAAAGTAGAATTATTGATTGTTATCTCTAATGTTAATGTAAAAGGCTCTTTATATACTTGATCAACATACATGTCTTTTCGTATAGACATAACTTTATGATCAATACATGTCTTTCCAAATAGACATAACTTTATGAATAATTATGTCATAAAGATACCTATTATAGACAAATGTGTCTCTTAATAATCATTCACTTATGAACAAATGTCTTTCAATAATCATCAACATTCAAAAAATATCCAACACTTTTTAATACTCCATAGTATAGATATAGATATATCAATAAATTTCTTTCTGATTTGGCAAAAAAAAAACTTTCAATAATTTGTTAAATTTGAAAGTTTGGCTACACATTGAATTAAAACTGTGTCTAAATTTAAACATTTTATTTAATGTAACACAATTTTAGTGATTAGTAACATTACTGATGTGGTGAGACAGTCCCATTTGATAATTTATCCCTTGAAACCCCCAAATTAATAGCAAACTTGCGCAGGAGCCGGAGACGCTTCGTTAATGTGATGCTTAATTTGAATTTAAATTAACTCACAATTTCCTCACAACTTGTAGTTGTGGATATAGGTGGCAATTTTGCGGGTTAAGTCGGTTTCAGGTCGAGTCTAGTCGGGTTTAGGTGTTAACAAGTCCTGGGTCTTAATGGATTACGGGTCTTATCAGATCGGATATAATCGGGTTCAGGTCATTATGCTTATCGGGTTTAACGGGTTTCAGGTTATTTTAAATCGAATAAAATCGGATTCGGGTCACTATATATATCGGGTCATTTCAAAACCCGGCTCATTATGAGTCGGATAAATTTGGATAGATCAAACATCAAAAGTTACAAAATCTAAAATTACCTAATTCTATAAATTTGGATAACTTATTAAAAATATATATAACTTTAGATAATATAGTAGTTTTATACTAGATAAAGGTTATAGGCATAGAATATAGCTAACAAATCTAGTAGAATTAAAATAATATATCTAAAAAATTGGTTTAATTCGGTGGAGGAAGAATGGAAGATTAAAACTAGTTTATGTCACTAATGTGATTATATGTGAGTAATATTAATATAGAAAATACATTATATTTATATACGTATAAATAGATCATAAAGTCAATTGATGATGGATCAAATGCTTTCTTATCAAATCATATCAGTATATTAATCAATAATTATAATTATGTTAGACAATGTTATTTTGAGGATTTGGATTGCATTAAATTGAATTTAGTTTGAAAGATTAATTTTGTACATTAAGAAATTTTATGTTATCAGTAATTTTTGTTTTTGTTTTTTTTTAATTTTATAATTGTAACTTAGAAATTGAAAATCAAAGAAACTATATATATATATATATATATATATTATAACATGGGTAAAAATAAAACCATAAATTGAGTTCTGGTTAATTCAATTCGGGTTAATTCGGATTCGGGTCACTTACACAGGCGGGTCATTTCGGAGTTCGGGTCATTTTAAATCGGATTAAGTCGGATATCGGATTAAATTTTATCGGATTTTGTCGGTTTCGGGTTATCTCGATTCGGATTAAATCGGTTTCGGATTATAGAACTTATTCATATTATCGGATTATAATCGGGTTTAATTCAGTTCGGTTTAAGTCGGTTTTATCGGGTCGGGTCATACTTTGCCACCTATAGTTGTGGAGTTTGACTTTAGGGCCAGTCCCCTCTAAATTCTAATGCCAATCCAAAAACGTCTTCCCTTCATTTAGTTATCACCTACCAATTTTTGCTTCCGCAAACTTCTGAAAATAACGCAAACAGCAACAGCTAAACTCTATTGCCTGCATTCCGTGCTTTCTTGTCAAGAAACTTACATTAGGTGAGATTTTTATTTTTCTTCAGCTTCTTATTAATTAACTCTTTCTTATAATTCCTTCATATGTGAGTTTTTTATGCTTGCGATGAAATTGTGGTTATTTCCACAAATTTTTGATTAAAATCCTGGAAATACCTACCACCTAGCTAGCAACGTATGCTTTAATCAATGAAAACTTTATATCTGTATATGATCTGTACATAAAATAATAATCCAATAGTAAAAAGAAAATAAATGATAGAACACAATTGACATAAGTGATACATATACACATGATTACATGTATGTAAATGTTTTATATCTTTAGATCACAAATAACTATTTACATGTCCAGAGCTGTTTTCTGTGTTGTCAGTTGTGTGAGTTTTCTGATATGGCTGATTTTCTCTTCGTCTCTAATAATTTATGAGATAATTCAAAATATCACTTAACTTTCTCGTAATTATTTATATATGTTTATTTTGGTTTGAATTCGTTCTTCTTCTTCTTTTTTTTTCTTTCAATGAAATTGTAAAATTATAATATATATAATAACTATAAAGATGACCAATAACTAAAAAGAGAAATAAAAAGAGAAACATAAAGAATTTTATTTTTAATAAAAGTGATTGGTTGAGAATGAGATTGTAAGCTGTTTCCACCCCCGAGATAATACAAATTCGATTTCCAGAAAATCCATTTATTTGGAAGGTTTTAACTTTTAATCTTTTTCTTCAAAAAAAAAAACCTTTTAATCTTTCAGTTTTTAGTCAAAGAGTGATTAATCTCATGCAAAAAAGACATAAGATACTAAAATATTTTTATTATTAAAGAGATGACGAGAGAAATAAGTAAGAACTGTTAATTCGTATACAAATACAAAAATAAGTTAAAAAGAACTCAAAGTCAACTAAAAAACTCAAAGTCCACTATCAAAGCCGCAATGATAGGAAGAGAAAAGATAGGAATAGTTGCAACTTTATTAGAAAAACGAAACAGAAAAGGAAAAAAGGGAGAAGGAGAGTATATTTTATTTTTATACTGTAATCTCAAATAGGTCACTCAATTTTGACATAAATCTCAAATAAGGATTCGAATTTTAAAATAAGTCAAATAAGGACCCAAACTTTTCTAGAAGGCTCAAATAATTCTATTATGTTAATAACAAAAAAAAATCTATTATGTTAATAGAAACGGAGCATGAGTTATACCGTAGAAAAAAAACATGAACAAGTAAAAAATTGTCACGTGGAATTTATAATTATATATATATATAATATAATAATTTATAAATAGATAAGTCATTTTAATTTAGGTATCCTAGATATTTTAAAACTGGTGGGGAGTTGACATATACCCATTTTCTGATTTAATTTTATTTTAGAATTTTAAAAAAATTCCCTAAAAAACAAATGTCAACCTTTAACCCCCGGTCGCATGTGTAGTATGCTAAACTCCACTCACAGTGTATTGAATAATTTTCCATATTTTAAAGTTTAAACGTTCAATATATTTTCTAAATTAGGGAGCAAATATGATTTAGAAATTTACATGAAGTTCATAGTCTATATATAAGCTCATTCTCATTAATGGAATTTCTATTTTAATTGTTAATCTTCACAACAAAAGTGCCCAGATCTTTGACAAGAGTTCCATAGTTTTCCAGGCTCTCAAAGGCTCAAAGCTCGTAACACTGCTCAGTCTTAACAACCTTCAATTTTGTCTAGTAATTGTAATGATTCATTGACAAAAAAAATTACATACTGGCCAATTGTTTGTCCAGCAATTCTTCTTTCCAAGTAGAAACAATGACCATTTAAGATCTTGCTGCACCAAAAGCCCTTCCCATACAATCTCCATACATCTTTTCTGGCCACTTTCTCCTCCATACTCATTTATCATAAGAGACTCCAAGGGATACTTTAACAGGCTACCAATCCCCTGAATGAGCAAAAAAGAGGAAACCAACTCAGATGTAAATACATGTTATAAACTGGCTGAAATGTGCATGTAAAGTGCTACTGGCTCTGAGACAAATAGGATTAAGAACACAAGTATTCTAAAAAACATGGACTAAAATCACATTCAGACAACTACCAAGTTTGAGATAAAGCACTTACATAAATGAAGAATCAATCAACGCATGAACAACAGTGATCTTAAATTGTAATAGAGCAAAATATTCCCATTTCAGACTTGAAAAGAGTAAGCATAGAAACAAAACCTTGAACCGGTAGCACTTATCATTAATGAGAAGAACAGCAGGGTCATGAACTAGATCAACCCGAATGGACTCAACGTTTCCCACCGCCTGAAATGCCACGGCAGAGTTTTCATCTTATCATTCTGAATGAGCATTATTTGCACTAGAAATTCTATGGAAAATTAAATCCACAAAGCACCAACTCTTGAATGCACAATTATCAAAGACCAGTAATAGATTCATATTATGAATTATGACTTGAAGTGGTAATGAGAATATTAGAGTGTCAAGAAGATCAGTAAATATAAAGAAAGCATGAGTCCAGATGATTTAATCTGTTGCTTAAACTACTGACAAATTATTAATCTTTATACTAATAAAGATATAAGGTCTTCATTTGAAGACCACAATTCCATCAACTAGCTACCACGTGAATAAAGAATTAGCAAGAGTACCAGCATAAGTTCACAACATGGTAAAGATCATCAATTAGAATAAATCAAATTGCATAAAACGAAATACAAAGATGAAGGAATCATAGGCAGAAACAAAGTTGCGAAAGCTAGTAACAATGATAGTTAAGCTAAGTTCATAAAGGAGATGACAACATTATTCAGCAATTGGCCCCATTCAATTGGTCAATTTTTCATGGAATTATAACCTAACATTTGGCTATTTAATTGCTTACCTCTATCATCTGCTACAGACATTTTTTTTTATTTGGAAATTCAATGTTTAAACCTCATTCCATTTAATCAAGTGAGCATATTCAATACAATCAGGAGCATTTCTGGGGTTCCCTAGCATGGCCCTTGAAGAGAAATTGGTAGGCTGCCACCTCAGTCTTTGGCTTACCAACATCCCAAAATTTTCAAAGTAAATATGAAGAAAAGGGAGTAGATTTAAGATTTCAAACAGCCACAAGTTTTGTGGCTTTCGGTTTTCTCTATTCAAAGACAATCTCTGCTTTTGTTTTTCGAATCCCTCATCTCATCCTCAATCAAACGGAAAAAAATTGGTTTATTTGAAATCTTTTTCTTCTTTCAATCGTGAATATTCGATTCAATCATGAATATTCGATTTGTTGTTTGGTTCCCAGGAAGATGCATAATAGAATGGAGAGAAAAAAAACCTCAAGAACGAAGAAGAAGAAGACATATTCAATTTTTTTTCCAGGGTTTTCAAGATAAATCGCAATTAATTTAGACAAAAAAAAGTACAAAATTTTAAGCCCAAAGCAGATACTAGATCTAGATTAAGAGAGAAGAGAGAAAGGTAGACAACCTGGTATGAAGAAAAACAAAATTTAAACCAGAAATAGGGATAGAGAGATAATAGCTCGATCGAAGTCAAATCTTTAGTAAGGTAAAGATCTAAATGTTGAAGTTGAAACCTAAGAAGAGAGAAGAAGTTGAAACCCTAACCAGAGGAGGCAGATGAGTTGAAAGTCGAATTGGGTTAAACAACAGAGAAATAATTTTGAAGAAAAAGAAGGAAAAAAAATCGTTACCCGTGTATTAGCCAAGACTTGAAAGCGGGTTTCATTAAATGGGGCACTGTTCACCCGTGTTTTGTGTTGCCAAAATGTTTTTGAAATTGTTGGAAACATCAAATTTCTGTTTCCATAAATTTCGGAAACATGGGTTGCTGTTGCCAAAATTTAAAAAACAAAAACAAGTAGCCAAACATGTTTTCTTATGTTTTGTTTTCAAAAACTGAAAATGACAACAAAAAAACAGAAATGGCAACAATGCACGCAACCTAATAAAGTAATTTTTGTTTACTATTTAGTAGAGTAGATTTCACCAATGATCACTGAGTTTTAAATCATTTCTCAATTTGGTCACTGAAGTTTAGTTTGTCCCAAGTAGATCACTTAATTTTTATAAGCATATAAGATGTAGTCACTTTGATATTTTTCATTCTTTTTATTAATAGAAAAATGATGTTGCAAACTGATCACATGTCACTTCATATTCCATCTTCCACTTCACTTTTTGCATTTTACTCATTGTTTATTTATTAGATTTTACTCATCTTTTCTCTTAATTATGTCATTTCTTTGTGTTTTTTTCCCTTTCAAAACTCAGAGAGAAAATAAGATATAATGAAAAAATGATATCCAAGCCAAAATATGAGTGATTTGGCTATTTATATGACATGTGACGTCTCGGAAATGTTATTTATATGCGAGTTAATTGGATGAAATATGTTAGATGACCATGTTTGTTATGCTTTTGAAAGTTGAGTAGTTTAGTTGGAACAAATTAAAGTTTAGTGATCTAATTGGGACAATATAGGTCAAACTTGAGTGACCAATTGTGAAATTTACTCCTACTTAGTAAGGTATATATATGTTTTTTTTTTGACATCAGGTATATATATGTTTGTTTATAAACTTTTAGTTTTTAAGAATCTTACTAGTTTCTTAGTAAGATTTTTTTTTTTGGAAAGTTTTTAGTAAGTTGATAACTTTTTTTATTATTCTCATAATTAGCTTTTTAAATAATTCTATAAGCTTCTAATCCCTTACCATAATATTTCCTGATTTTGTAGTAATCATTTAGTTTTTTTTTTTTTTTTTTTTTTTTCTGCTAAATCTTAGATTTTCTTGGTATGTTTACAAGTTAATCTTGTATAAGTCGGGTTGACTCACTATGGGTAAAAAATCTCCAAAAATAATTTTCTCCATTCACAATACTTGAATTCGAAAGCTTATTCGAGGGAACAAGTGTCGAAACATGAATCAACTACTTAGTAGCTTAATCTTAGATGTAAATAATTGAAAAGAGAAACAAGATTCTTTATGCAAATTCACAACAAAGGAGATTATTGCTGGGTAATCAATAACTTATATTAGTTACTAGTATTTATAACATTCTCCTATAAATCCTGACCTCAAAAAATTAAAACAAGAAAAATCCATCTAAATTCTAATTGTGGTTGATGCTTTACAAACAGAGTCTTAATTGCGAGGGAAACATCCTTTTATTTACGTAGGGGCAAACATACATACTTCAACCGGTCATGGTGCAATCTGCTGGTAAGGCAAGTGGGTCTGGAGGATTGGCACAGCACCAGCTACTTAAGGAAGAAGAAGAATGGGCAGCCGAAGAAGTTCAACTCTTGGATGATCCAACATCTCCAAATCACCTTTCACTCATTGCATTAATGAATTTGCAAGGGAATTATGAGCTAACCGCTATTCCTCCCTTATTCTTTCGGTGGATAGCCCTACTCCAAGTGTTAGATTTGTCCGGTACTAACATCAAATCTTTGCCAAAATCTCTTCCCAAGTTGGTTTCCCTCAAAAAGCTCTTGCTACAATGCTGTGTTCTCTTTATGGAACTATCCCCGAAGGTTGGGGAACTAGCAAATCTTGAGGAGCTTGATCTTCATAAAACTCAGATCATTGACCTGCCTAGAGATATAGGGAAACTAATCAAGTTAAGGTATTTGAGAGTATCATTTTATCCAATCTGTGGCAAAATGAAGTTGAAATCCAACGCAGTCGTTCACCCTGAGACAATATCAAATCTGTCCCAACTTTCTGACTTGAGCATTGATGTGGATCCGGTAGACAAGAGGTGGGATGATTCTGTGGAAGTTGTTGTCAAGGAAGTTTGCAACTTGGAAACATTGAGGACTCTTAGCTTGTACCTGCCCAAATTCCAACTTTTACAATATATGTCATCCATATATCCTTCTTTGTCACGGTTTAGATTTACTGTTGGCCTCAATAAAAGGAGAATCATATCTCGAGTACCTCAAGAAATTGAAGCAGAATTCAGAAATTGGGATAAATGCTTCAAGTTTGTGAATGGTGAAAACATCCCAACTGAAATAAAAGGAGTTCTCAAATATTCAAATTCATTTTTCTTAGACCACCATGCAACTGCTATGAATCTATCTGAATTTGGGGTTGAGAATATGAAGAGGCTCAAATGTTGCTTGTTGGCAGAGTGCAGTAAGATGGAAACCGTTATCGATGGAGAGATGCATTATCAATCAGATTCTGACCAAAATTCTGAGAAAAATGCAGTGCTCGAGTCCCTGGAATATTTGAGCATTCATTACATGGACAATTTAGGGAGTATTTGGACAGGGCCAACTCGCTATGGGTGTATGTCTAAGGTAAAGTTCCTTGCACTGCATACATGCTCCCAGCTGCGCATTGTTTTCTCTCTTAATTTGCTTGAAAATCTTGTCAACTTGGAGGAGTTGATTCTTGAGGACTGCCCTCTAGTCACCAGCCTCGTAATTAGCGATCCATCTCTCAAGCCAATGGTGCCATATGAATATCTACCGAGTTTGAAAAGGTTGCTGCTTCTTTACCTTCCTCAACTGGTCACCATTTCCAATGGTCTACTAATAGCACCGAAATTAGAAAGCATAGCCTTTTACAATTGCCCAAAGCTCAAAAGAATATCAAAGAGGGAATTGTCAAGCAGAAGTTTGAAGGTTATCAAGGGAGAATGTCAATGGTGGGAAGATATCAAGTGGAATGAAACAGAGTGGGGAAATCGGCCGGATTATCTAATGCGCATCTTTTCCCCCATCAATAATGAGGAAGAAGTGATGACCCAATTGGCTGAAGATAGAGATCTATTTGAAGCCACAACACAAAATGAAGGTCAACAAATAGGTAACAACATTAAAAGATCTTTTGATCCTTCCTTTTTTTCATTTTCTATTCCTATCTAATCAATTGACAGATATGTAAAATCAGATAGTGAGATCATATAAAAAGTACTTGAACTATTTTTTGCTGTGTCTTTGAACTCTTAATGGGCAATTGCCATTTATTATTATCAGATTATATGGAGGGTATCATAGATGGAGCAAATATGATGCAATCGACATCTGAGGTAAGTTGTTAAATTGAAAAATGGGCATAGGCATTCGTAAAGGTATGTAGAGCATGAAATAGTGAGAGAGGGCTTGAGGGGTGCTGGAAATTAAGCACGCCATATAAAATTGTCATTCATCAATATATATGTATAGACATTACAAAATCAGTTGCTTTACAAACTTTTCTGATTTTTTGGATTATCTCTTCGATTATTGCAAGTTAACTTGGAAAGTAATCATGAAACTAGTTACACCAAATATGAAACATAACTTTCTTTGAAATATCATGTGATTGCTAAAGTATCATTGCATCAACATAAGCATATATTAATTAGTACGCAGAGCAAGCAGCAGCATTATAGTTTTTTAGTGTTAACTCATTACTCGGCACTGCTCTCTATTTTGCAGTCGTTATTGCATGAATCCCGTCATTTGCATACAATGAAGCATGCTAGAGGACCTGGGGATAGATCTCTCAGTACAAAGAGGACTAACAACGAACAAAACGATGCAACATCAAATGATTTCAATATCAATCTGGACTCTGCTAAAAATGAGCTGGCTTCTGCGGTATCAGGTAATAAATCACAATCCCATAGATCAGTAAGAAATTGGCTGAAAACGAGACAGCTCACCATTTGGTATTTGGTAAAATTGTTGAGCTACCATTTGCATGCATAAATCCTTGTCCAATATTAATCTGAATTATATATAATACTAATTAGCTAGCTTCTAAACACATATTAAATCCAATATAAATTTGTAAAATTTTAATTATTGTTTAATTTTTTTTTATTTTATTCTTTCAATAACAAATTATAAAGAAACTAATATGAATCCCAACTGGTCAGGCAACAGGCACGAACTCGAAGATAATGAAGCAACTGGGACAGTAATTAATCCGAGTGGAGCTGATGATTCCATGTGCCTAGCCTCAGATTCAACCCTTGAGCTCAGCAAAAGTTGTAGTGCAAATACTGCCATCGAGAAAGAACATATGTTTGATAAAGCGCTCACTCCAAGCGATGTGGGAAAACTCAACCGACTTATTATCCCAAAACAACACGCCGAAAAGTATTTCCCGCCCCCCAACGGGGAAGGTATTCTGTTGAATTTAGAGGACAGAAATGGGAAACAATGGAGATTTAGGTACTCTTACTGGAACACCAGGCAGTCCTACGTTATGACCAAAGGCTGGAGCCGATTCGTCAAGGATAACAAACTCGTTGCAGGCGATATAGTTTCCTTTCACAGAAGAGTGGGTGACTCCGGTAAAGACAGTCTTTTTATTGATTGCAGGCGCAGACCTGATCATGCGCCAGACTCGGCTTCTTTTCATCATCAGATTCAGCACCACCATTTCCCTTTACATCGTTCAATCCCATGGAGTCCATCGCTAATGCAGCCGCCCTCAGCAATGGCTGCAGCCAAGAGGTTAAGGCTCTTCGGGGTGAACATGGAATGCCCCATATCGGAGTTGTTGGACGAGGATGAGACTGAGATATCATGTACAACCACTGAAGCAAATGCTACAATGGTGCCGCAGCCTCCTGATCATCAATTCTCTTCCACGCCCATGGATTTGGATATTTGACCAGCAACAAGTTTATTTGGCACACGGTATTCAACGCCCAAAGTCAATTTACCTTTGTCAAAATCACACAGCAACAAAAAAGAATAAGGCTAGCAGAATTGTAAAGCTCGCTAGCCACTACGAACATATGTAAAGAGAGTAGCACTAGTTAAAGCCAAGAAATATTACCCCTCCTGTAAAGATAGAGAGAATATCAAATTAACAGGGCATCTTATTTTATTTTGGCATAAATACCACTTTGTATCCTTATTAAGTTTACGGGCTGGTACTTTGCACCCAACTTTTTTATTTTGACCAAAACGCATCCTAAAATTTTATTTTTGTGCCACTTTGTACCCTTAGTCAGGTAGGACAAAATAGATCGATCACGGCGTTCGACGTGGGATGCCACATGGATAAAAATGACACGTGGCACGTATCCTTTTGTGCATATGGCATGCCACGTGTCACTTTTTGAAACATGTGGCATGCCACGTATCACTTTTTGGTGCACGTGGCGTGCGACGTGTCACTTTTTGGTACACGTGGCATGACATGTGTCACTTTTTTGGTACACGTAGTATGTCACATGCATGTTACTTTTTGGTACACGTGGCATGCGACGTCAGACACCGTGATAGAGTCGTTTGTCCTACCGTGACGGAGGGTGCAAAGTGGCACAAAAATAAAACTTTAGGGTGCATTTTGGTCAAAATAAAAAAGTTGGGTACAAAGTGGCAGTCCGTACAAACTTAAGGATACAAAGTGGCATTTATACCATTTTATTTTTTATATATATTAATATGTTTTTCATATATCTGACGGCAAGAACTACTACTAATCAACCAAATGCAAAAGTTTAAAGTTGCCTAGCAATTACTAGTCTAGTTTCAGATTTCGACTATTACAAAGAAAAATGTTAGCAGGACTCACTATCTAAAGCTCATGGCACCAGAGATAGCTTGAAGTAGTTTTGGTTGACAATAATGATATTTTTCCTTGGAATTTCACAATTTTTAATGTTTTCTTAATCTATGTATGTGGCTAAAATCATTCTAAATTAACCATCACTTTAGGACAAAATGCCTATAACTTTGATCATAAACTATAAAAAAATTATATAAATTAATTATTTCAAAAATATGTTTTGGTTAAATTAAGTTTTTATTTTTTTAAAACACATTTTTAATAATTTTAATTATATACATTTTTTTTATAGTATTGTCAAAGTTATAGGCATTTTGACCCAAGTTGGACAGTTAATTTGGGATGGAGGTAGTAAACAACTTTCAATTTTAGGTTGATTATGAATAATTTCTAAGTAAAAATATAAGATACAAATAAATATTTGGTATCGTTTTCGTTTTTCTGGTTTTGTTTTTGTTTCGTTTTCGTTTTGTTTTTGTTGCGCTGTCAATTTTTGAAAACAAAAACATGTTTTGATATACAATTTGGTTGTATGTTTTTAAATAAAAAAAGTTTTTAATAAATGGTTAAAAAGCATGTGAGTTACTGTTCATCATTGTGCTTCTGTGTTTTGGAAAAACATGAAAACACAAAATTCTTGCTTCCATTTTTTTCCAAAACACTGCTTCTGTTTCCAAAATTTTCGAAAACAGAAACAGTCTGCCAAACAGGTTTTCACTGTTTTGTTTCAAAAAACAGAAAATTGGCAACAGGAAACAGGAAACAGAAACGATGCCAAACGAGCTCTTAGTAATCGATTTCGGATAATGGATACCCTAAGGCCACTACCCGAACTCGTATCGAGTAATAAAACTACTACCCAAACCCTATTATATAATACCCTTCCTACTTAATCGGGTCAGAAAGTGTCAGGTACCCTATTATCAACTACTCATATGCATCCTTACTGCAATCTTTTAATTTGGTAGTCTCAGATCACCACGGGGGCATAAAATAGTTGGTAGATGGTTACCTAGGGATCCATTGATGTACACCAGTACCAGTGGACAGACTGAAGCCATTAATCCTGCATCCACCTCCTGAAAATTTACCACTTCATCTCTAATTAATCCTCCTACTGAGGCATGGTTTGTAGACTTTAGTAATTTTTGTGAAAAAGGTTCTGAGTTAGTTTCCTCATTATCTTGTCAATATATAGCTTAACAGTATAGTTCGTTACATGATAAGTATAGGTTACAAGATAGAGATAAGCAAAGATGGATCCAAGAATTATGAGCAGTGGGGGCACAAATACATATAATCAACTTTTTATATAAAAAAATAGATATAATTAATTCAAGTGCATAATTTTTACATCAAATAAAAATATTACAATAATTCTCTACGAGTTTTCATAACTTGAAATCGTTGCAAAATGTTTTCATTATCAATACTACAAAAGACATCTTTTTCTATATATGTAACCAAACAATCATTCATCAATGAATATCCCATTCGGATTGCGCAAATGATTCTTTACAATCTTCATAGCAGAAAAAGCTCTTTCCACTGATGCAGTAGAAACCAGCAATAGCAAAGCTAACTTCACAAGTAAATAGACCAATGGATAAACAATATGTTTCTTTGTTTCGGCAAGTTTTATTGAAAGTTTGTTGATATATACCTTTCAAACTTGTAAACCCATCAAGAGATCTCACATCAATAATGTATGTTTCAAGTTGATTCTTAAGAATAAATAGCTCCACATTAGAAAAGTCGGATGGATAAAACTTAGCAAGACGAATCAACTTTTGCTTATCAGAAGATGAAAAAAATCACAAGGACTTAAACAAACCCAACAAAGAAGTAACTCCATATTTACCTCATTAAATCGGCTGTTGAGCTCTTGAAGTTGCATATCAATTATGGCATAAAATAGCTCAACTCGATAATGATGTAAATTTGTCATTTCTTGAGCATTGCGTCGTGGCCTTCCTCGAGTCACAAATATATCATCCATATTTGGGGAATGACAATATTGGTTTTCTTCACAAAATAAAGAAACCTCATTGTGCAAAGAATCCCACTCATCTTCTCTCATTATTTGTAGCCTTAGATACTCTAACTAAAGTCATTGCATTAAAAATGTCTTGGTCTCTTCTTTGTAATGCCAATGACAATTCATTTGTATTCCCCATACTTCTCACCAAGTGGAAGTCGAAAACAAAGTCAAAAGATTGAACCGAATCTAACAAGGCACAAGCTTCACCTCTTTACTCCGAGTTAATGTCATCCTCTACAACAAATTGAAGGATATCAACAACAATACTAAAATCAAGGATAAAATTGATCAAAGACTGGTAATGTGAACCCTATCGAGTATCCCCGGGTCGTTGAAAACTTGTTTCTTGAGTCAAACCTTTTCCCTTAGAAAATTCACCAATTCTTAATCCCTCTACAACCTTTTTAAATTTCTTTTCTCGAAACACTTCATTACGTTTACATGATGCTTCAACAATATTCACCACACTCATTATAATGTTAAAAAACAATGCAATTTGAACATGATTCTTTGCCATGGCTACAAGTGCCAATTGAAGTTGATGAGCAAAACAATGAACATAATAAGCTGATGCATTTACTTTCATGATCAAGGTTTTCAAACCATTGTACTCACCTTGCATGTTGCTTGCTCCATCATAACCTTGTCCAAGGATGCTTGACATGCTAAAATTATGCTTAGAGAACAATGCCTCAATAGCCTCTTTTAGTGACAAAGCGGTTGTATCACGTATAAGAATTATGAATACACAAATGTTTGGAAGAGAAACTTAAATTTCTTGTATTGTATTGAGGTATATATATACACATAGAAGTGTACTGATCAGACCAAAATTATACATCTTTTTATGGTCATTTACCTATGCTTTTTGGGTATTTATGCTTGATTACGCCTTGTATTTGGTATATTTGTGTTTATAGGTGTTAAAGGGAAGAAAAGTGCAAAATCACAACTTTTGTGCCTTTTTGGATGATTATTCACACAAATATTTTCCAAGGACAATTTGGAGGAAGAATGGAGCCAATATGATCGTGATTGAAGAGCTTGAAGAGTCAATTTTATCTTCATAAGATTGATTTTCAAGAGTTTGAAGCAAAGGAGCAAAGTTGAATTTCAAGGCAAGAAAACATGTCAAGAAGTGTCATAGCACTGGAGTACATGGGTCGCAAGGCAAACCACATGGGGCGCCAACCATAGCACATGGGCGCCCAGCGCTAGTCGAGACATGCCACCAGCAAGCACATGGGCGCTGGCGACATGGGGGCTAAGGCCAACGCGCTGGGCGCACAAGCCCTCTACATGGGCGCCCAGGGGGAGTCGGGTTTCAGCCATGCGCGCGCACATCCGCATGACATGCGTGTCTTCACCTTGAAACTTCTTCACTTGTTTCCAGATTTGGCGACCTTTCTGTATTTTGGCAATAACTTTTGATCTAGAGCTCCGTTTGAGGCGTATGAGTAGCCGTTGGAAAGCTGACTTCAAGATCTACAACTTTCGGGTTTTGGTCGAAGTCCAGTTTTTCCGTTGTCGTGGACGAAAATGCCCCTGAAGTTTCTGCAGACATGCTGGACTTTGGAAAGCCCAAAAATCAAGCCCAAGATGATTTGATAAACCCTAATTCGGTAATAAAACCTAATGCTTGTTATATGAAGGGCTAAAACCATAGATTATAACATTAGAGGTTAATTGTCAGCGAGATGCGGGTTAATCTTCTTAGCATGTTGGAATTAACATCACGTCTGTTCCTATACCAATTATTCAAGTGGAGTTGTTTAAGATGTTAGGGAGATTATTTTGTTGTAAGGAAAGTTGAAGCCTACGTCTTAGGATATATACTACTTTGGAATCATTTATGATGCTTGATTGATTGACAATTAATATCAAATTCATGTTTTGTGTTGATGATCCATGTTAATCTTATCAAGGGTGAAATAGATTCTATATTGGAGGTTGTTTTACATAGTTGATTACTTAATTTACTTTGCTTTCAATTTGGTTTTTAGTTTTAATTTAAAATTACCAAAACCCCTTCTTTCAAATTACTCTTTTTAACATAATTGATTAGTGAAGGAATTATCCTCTCTCCCTGTGGATTCGACCCCTACTTGCCCTAGCTAGTAGTTATTGGTTTGTGGGGAATTATCTTGTGATTTGATCAACGACCGATCACAATTTTGGCGCCGTTGCCGGGGAGAGTGTATTTTAATTTCCTTACTTTTAGATTGTGTTATTTGTAAATAAGTTGTTTTCCTTTTTCTTTTTCATTTTTACTTTTACACTTGATCATCTTTGATTTTTAGGAAAATTCGATGGAGCAATCACTTACTCTAAGGGAGTTGAATTTCAACTGTGAAATGAAATCCCCATGTATTGATTATCTAGAAGATTTTTCCTACGAGTTAAAGCCAGGAGTGGTCCGACTGTTACCAACTTTTCATGGAGAATCCCATGAAAATCCTCATCAGCATTTACAAGATTTCATCATCAAATGTGCTATGATTACGAAGATGCCTCAAGAGCAAGCAAAGCTTCGAGTTTTTCCAATGACCTTGGAAGGTAAAGCAAGAGAATGGTTTTGGAGTCTGCCATCGAAATCAATTACTTCTTGGAAGGAAATGGAGAGAGCATTCTTGAACCAGTACTTTCCAGAAGCCAAACGTGCCGATGTCAGAAGCAAGATCAATTCTTGTCACCAACTACATAATGAGAAATGGTTTCAATATTGGAAAAGGTACAACAAGATTTGTGAAAGTTGCCCCTACCACAACATAGGAGAAGAACTCTTGATACGACAATTCTATGATGGATTGTTTCATGAAGATCGAGCTACATTGATGCAACAAGTGGAAGGTAGCTTGANACTTAAAACACCCAAGGAAGCTAGGAAGCTGCTCGACATATGGCAGAGAACATTCATCAATTTAGCAC
>AWWV01007252.1:0-17751 GCA_001974805.1 Corchorus capsularis
CAAAGGTGGGATTTTGGGTGTTTTAAGGAGTCTAAAGGTGTTGATTGGAGTTGTTAGGAGAGGTTGGCGTTGTTGGTCTTGTTTAGGAGTCTGCAGAGAGAAAGGAGATATATTTTCTCTATCTCTTCAATTCTGTTCATGCCTTGTTTTTGATTGAGTGAAATGGTTTTCTTTATACGACTTGATCCCTACAAATTAGCTTTAAAATAGATATATATAATTAAATAATCACCAAACTTGATGAAGAAAGGGTAAAGATGAGACCTTTAAATAAAAAGAGTCTATTTTTCTTAGATTAAAGGATAAAGATGAAGCTTTTGCAGTGAATAATCTTAATTTTGAAGGTTCAAAGTAATAAAGGTGAGAAATTTAGATCAAAAGTGTAATCTTTATAAGTTTATAAGTTAATAAAGATGAGAACTTAAAGTAACACTAAATACGTAAAAAAAAAAACAGTAAGCTTTAGAGATCTTTAAGATTGGGTTGTCTGTCCATAATATGTACAAGCTTTTTTAGTTTAGAGATTGGATCTTTTGTTCATAACATGTAAAGAGTAAAATCTTTTTAATTTAAAAATTGAATCTTTTGTTCATATAATGTGTAAAAAGTAAGAACTCTTAGCTTAAAGATTAGGATTTTGATTCATGTTACTAAAAGTTTATATTTTTTAGAAAAGATAAAAATTATATCTTGGTTTACATAAAAATCAGAACCTTTTAGCTTAACAATTAGATCTTTAATTTGAAATACGAAAAATGAAATCTTTTAGTATAACTAACTAGAGTTTTGTTCATAATAGGTAAAAAGGTGAGATCTTTTAACATAAAAAAGAAAATTAATTAGATTTTTGTCTGAAAAATAATAAGAACAAAGTAACAATACAATCTTTTTAGTCTTGAAAAGCTTTAATTTTGGTGAGATTGAAATGAAAATAAATCTGTAGCCTTAAAAAGTTTCAATTTTGGAGAATTGATGATACAATATTTAGACTAAAAAAAGGTTTAATTTTTAATGAGTTGATTACAAAAAAATACAACCTTTTAGTTCACAAGATTGAACCTTTGGGTAAATTCTGGAACTTGACATAATCTTTAGTTTCAAAAGGATTAATCTAAATTAGCTTAACATGTTATTTCATGATTTTTCTTTAGTTATGCAAACTTCATAATTAATTAGAAAAATTCACTTGCATCATGCATCATTACATATATGTTTATGATTGTTCAACAAACTTGTGGTCATCTCCGAAAATGAGGTTCCCCTAGAAAGGGTCTCTCTAGGTCGGGACCACTTCATAAATCGCGTCGGAATGTCGGGTCGTGCTTTATGGAGGCCCCGGTTGAACACATGTTTGTTCATTGTTAGTCATTGTTACATAGTGAGAATACCATTCGACATTAAAAATAAAGGGACTATGGACAATTGTCTCCGATGATGAGACTCCCCCAGAAAGGGACTCTCTAGGGCGGGACCGCTTCATAAATCGCGTCGGAATGCCGGGACGTACTTTATGGAGTGGCCTTGATCAAATGTCCGCATTCCTCTAAAATTGACAGTACATGCATCATGTCTAGGTGGACCCACCAAAAATCAGAATTAGGGGGGCAAATTAGTAATTATGGTTAGGATTAATTTGATTAATTCAGGAATGTTTAATTAAAATTCAGAAAATTCAAGGAAAAGAAATTTAGAGTTTTAAAGAAATAAGAAAATTAAAGATAGAAATCAACTTTCTTGCATTTAGGTTCTAGTTTTCCTAAAACGCCCTTTCGGACAAAGGGTTAGTTTTGTCACATTCCAGTATCCAAGTTCAGCATTTTCAATTCCCCAAAACGCCCTTTTGGACAAAGGTTTAGTTTTGTAAAATTTCTTGCATTTAGGTTCTAGTTTTCCCAGAACGCCCTTTCGGACAAAGGGTTAGTTTTGTCAAATTTCTTGCATTGAGGCTCTAGTTTTCCCAAAACGCCCTTCAAACAAAGGGCTAGTTCTGTCACATTCCATTATCTAAGTTCAACATATTTGATTCCCAAAATACCCTTTCGGACATAGGGTTAGTTTTCTCATATTCTTGCATTTAGGTTCTAGTTTTCCTAAAACGCCCTTTCAGACAAAGGGTTGGTTTTGTCATTTCTTGCATTGAAGCTCTAGTTTTCCCAAAACGCCCTTTCGGACAAAGGGCTAGTTTTGTCACATTCCAGTATCTAAGTTCAGGATTTTTATTTCCCAAAATACCCTTTCGGACAAAGGGTTAGTTTCGTCACATTCTTGCATTTAGGATCTAGTTTTCCCAAACCGCCCTTTCAGACAAAGGGTTGATTTCTCACATTCTTGCATTTAAGTTTAGTATTCCCAAAATACCCTTTCGGACAAATGGTCAGTTTCTTCACATTCCTGCACTTAGATTCTAGTTCCCAAAATACCCTTTCTGACAAAGGGTCAGATTTGTCACATTCTCGCATATAGTTTCAATTTCCCAGCATATCCTTTTCGGACAAAGGGTCAGTTTAGTCACACTCCCGCATTTAATTTCTGATTTCCCCAAATGCCCTTTCAGACAAAGGATCAATTTTCTCACATCTCTGCATACAAGTTTAATCTTGGTTTCCTAGAATACCCTTTCGGACAAAGGGTCAATTTCGTCATCCTGCTTGCATTTAGGTTAAACTTTCTCCCTAAAATACCCTTTCAGACAAAGGGTCAGTTTGGTAATGTTTCTTGCATTCAAGAGAATAAAAGGTTTTAAAACTTAAGAAAACACAAAAAGATTAAGATTAAGCATTTAGGATGATTAAAAGCAACCAATCTAGGATTTTCCTCATATTATTGTTAGACTTTCAGTACCGTCATATCGACGGGCGTTGTGGGGGTGTTAATCCTTCCCCACACGTAACCGACTCCGGGACCTAGGTTTTGATTCGTATAACGTAGTATTAGACTTAGTGTGTCCGTCTTCAAGCACATGGTCCATTAGGTCTAATAATCAGTAGGTGGCTAATCACACCTAGGCAAAAAAAGATTAGTGGCGACTCCTTTAGGCCAGGCTTAGTTTATCCCTAAGTCGTTCAGCGGCAGGTAACCGACTACCGGACCCGCACGTTGCGACAGCTTGGCGACTCCACTGGGGACCTTACGTTAGAGAGTCAGGTTGAGTTTGAGTCTAGCATTAATTAAGGAAATTTATAATTGGTTGCATTTTTGTTTATTTATGCTTAATTATTTTGCTTAATATTTGCATGTATTTACTTTATTTTGTCTAATCATCTTCATGTTTCATTGGTGGCGTAATTAGCATGTTTAGTATTAGTGGGGTAGCTTTAGGGTAAAGGTAAATTTTGTTCCTTCCACACACTCACTTCGCACTGCATAACATAAGCCCTAGACCTGGGCTCTACCTTTTAGTTGCGGGGGTAAAGTAGCAATCTCTCGAGGGGCATTCTTGTCCCCAAGGGTTGTGCTAAACACTTCCACTCAGATTGAACTCGTCTCGTTTGGAGCCTGTAACAGGGTTAGAGATTGGGGTCCTTACTAGCCCAAAGATGGCAAACAGTTTGGACAATCTGGGAACCTTTTAGGGTGTCCGAAACCTAACCCAGCATATAAGAGAGCGAATCCAGCCTAGTTAGTCCCAAACCCGTGAGATTGAGTTTAGCCACATGAAGGAACAACTCTTACCTTTATTCTGTTTAATTACCGAAAACGGTAGACCGTAGAGCGGGTAATGACTTTATCCGCGTTTAGGTAGACTTCCCGTCCCAAGGGCATTTTCGTCCTTCTAAGTTTTTTGGAAAATGAAAAAAGGATTCTGGTAATAAAAGGGGGCACTATCACCTTCTTTTATTTTACGGATCTTTTTATCTATATTGGTTATTCGGATTCTGACTTGTTCTCTTTTGTTTTTGCTTTTTCCTTTCTTTCTCTATCTTCGCCCCATGCATTTAATTCTTTAGGTAATTGCCATATACACTAAGAAGTAAAAGAGACAAGGATGATGAAGAAAAGAAAGGGGCCGAGAGTTGTCCGCGACATTCCCGAGCCAGAAGTGTGTGGGATGGAGTTGATAGAAGAGATTCAGAGAGATAAGCAGGTTAACGGGGACTGTTTAGCAGATGGTCATCAACCAGAATTGCCGGTAGAAGCTTATATCGATGTGAAGCAGAATGACTTGTCTGAGCTAAAAACATTGTGGGATCAGGTAGAAAACAAGGATGGGTTCAGAAACAAGTATGGGGACATTGCCGAGCTGCTAAATGTGGAAGTGGATCATCAGTTGATTAAGGGGATGTTACCTCATTGGGATCTGAGTTATAGGTGTTTTGTGTTTGGAGAAATAGACATGGTACCAAATGCGGAGGAGTACAGAGTATTGCTTCAATTACCGGTCAAGGAAAAAGATGTCAACATGGTATATTGGAGAAATTTCAGCACTCAAGTACATAAAAAGATAGCAGACTTAACCCAGATAGACAGTGAACTATGGGGAAAAGAGATTGAAAAGGTGAGTCCGGCCAAAGGTTTTCATCCAAGACTTCTATTTGAGTGGGCAAGGAAACATGTGAATCATGAGAGGGGATGGAGAGTCATAGCATTGTTGATATATGGATTGGTGATATTCCCTAAGAGTCGAGACATCATTGATGAGGCCGTTGTAGACTTGTTTGATCAGATGGAGAAGGGCAAAATGAATCCGGCACCTGCAATTCTAGCAGAAACTCTTCGATCACTAAGTTTTTGTAGGAGGACGGGGAAAGGCCGCATGCAAGGATGTGCCCAGCTATTATGTGCGTGGTTTAAAAGTCACATCAAACCAGTAAATCAGAGCCTTACCCCATGCTGGATAGCGCCATGCAAGCCTTTAGGAAGGTTTCCAAAGGTAACATGGCCTGAAAGAACCAAACAGGAGTGGACCAGATGGCTACAAGAGCGTGTTGACGAGAAACCTCATGAGGGTGCTGAAAGGGAGTTGATTTGGAAGGCGGAATGGCTTGAGTATACGTCGCCAGTTTGTAAGACAAATGGTGAGCCATGGGTATTCTTGATGGGCCTTTGGGGAAGCATTACTTATTCTCCAGTTCTGGTTTTACGACAATATGGGATTAAACAGTTCATCCCGACCACGCGTGGTCTCAACAGTATGGAATTCTCATTTGATACAAAGGAAGAAACAGATCGAGCAAGAGAAGTGGCTAATGTGCAGAGATTTTCATTTTGCAAATTACTGGAGCCGGTAATATGGGAGGATGACCAATCAACCCTGGAATACAGGAGGTGGCACAAGGATAGAGTGAGGATTTAGTGCCCCCGCCTCTTAAGGATCCTCATTATCCTATTGGAGAAGAATCTCAGGATCGGTTGACTCATCTAATCTATGAGGTAGAGAGGCTGAGAACAGGGGAAGTAATGCAAGAAATTTTAAAAGAATAAGTTGAGGAAAGGGCCAAATGGGAGAAGGAGAGGAAGGAAATATCAGACAACAACCTTGACTTAATGATAAAGTATGATACAGAGAAGAAAGAAAAAGAGGAGTTACAAAAGAAGTTAGATGAATAGATAGAAAAGTTTGAGTTTGTACAACTGAATGCGTACAAGACCCGAGATACCAATACTGAGTTACATATGTGGTGCGAACTTTCAAAAAAAGAGAAGGATAACCGAGACAAATAAGATAAGCCGGGTCAGAAAATGGAAAGTGAAAGCCGAAAGCATGGAAGAAGAAAGAGATCAAGCCAGGGCTAGTCTAGAGGAAGAAAGAGAAAAGAATCGGATCTTGACAGCAGAAGGTATCAGGGCGTCTGCTAGAGCCGAACATCTAAGAAAGTCCCGAGCCAGGGTAAAGAAACGAGAATTAAGACTGGAGAGCGACGTAATTCGGAGGAAGAAAGAAATAGCCGCTTTGACAAAAGAAGTTCAGGAGGCCCAAAACCATATAGTAGGTTTAGAAAAATACTAGACGGAAGTCTTAAAGAAAGAAGCAAAAAAGCACAAGGGGAATATGGAAAAGACTGAGGAAGACCACATGCAGGAGTTGGGGAGACATCAGGCAAAGATACAGTTCCTAGGAAAACATCTGTTGCTAGCAGGATGCAAAATCTCCAATATGGTTAACTCATGGGAGGAATACGACGACACCTTGAATGATGTGTTAGCTGAAATCGGCGAGGGAGTGGGAATAGCCAGAGAGCTGAAGAAACAGGTGGAAGAAGTCATTGGCGCAGTCTTTCCAACCAGCCCCTGTGGACAGAAATTGGCCGAATGCATGCATAATGTGCTGTACTACTTAAATGTATTTATTAAGAAACATGATAAGGAAATAGTGATAGTGTACTAGAACTTTATTCGGATGTTATCAAGAGTATTTAAGACAATTTGTACTAAACTCTTATCTTCTAATCTAAGTTTCTTTTATTTCAGTTATATGGCAATCTAGATTCTCGCATTCCCGCATTCATGCTTCATGCCTATGTTGACATAATAACAACATTAATTAGATTAGTTAATAATAATTGTTGGCAAAGATAATAACAATCTTAATGGTTGGTTTTAAATCAGGAAGAGGTGTTAAAAGATAGCTCCACCTAGAAAAGAATATCAGCAGATTCGGCAATACAATACCAGATCTAAAACTAAAAAGATGGATGAGCAGGCCGCAGAGATTCAGCGGTTAAGAGAGGAAATAGTGCGTCGGGATGAAGAAGCACGGCGTCGGGAAGAAGAAGCACGGCGTCGGGAAGGAACAACAAATGCTAAAATTGAGCGTATGATGGAAATGATGGCTGCAATGACTAACACACTACCAGGAAGTTCAGGAACAACAAACAGCCAAGGACAGACTACCGAAATGAAAAATGAGCCATCTACGGGGGTAATGGGAAGCACAGTTCAAGTCAATTTGCCAATCCCTTCGACCAGGCAGGTCAACTTGCCTATCCTCCCAAGCCAGCGTATGCACCCTAATATGTCATCAATAACTTTTGAGCCGTCTCCACCTACGGTTCTTCCACCTTCTCAAGGGGCAAACACAATGCATGTGAGTGGATTTGAAGGAGTCCCCATAATGTCTATAGGGGTGAAAGCTGAAGATGACCCTAGGAAAATGATTGAAGAATCTACTCAGCAACTGTGGAACCGAATGGAAGAAAAGCTCAAAGGATTAAGTGGCAACCAAGCATATTTCAATGGGGTGGATAAGGTGTCCCTAGTTACGGATTTAGTGTTGCCACATAAGTTCAAAGTCCCAGATTTTGAAAAGTTTGATGGTACTAGATCCCCAGAAGACCATGTCAATACATATGTGCGCCAAATGCAGCCTTACAGTTCAGATGATATGCTCATGCATTACTTTTAGAGGAGTCTCACGGGTTCATCTTTTAAATGGTACAACAGATTGGATTCTAGCCAGATCAAGACATGGAATGACATGGCTAATGCTTTCATAGCACAGTACAAGTACGTTGATGAGTTGGCTCCTTCCCGTGAAACACTGTTGAGCATGAAGAGGAAGCCGGGTGAAACTATCAAGGAATATGGCCAGCGATTCAAAGACATGGCCTTGGAAGTGGACCCTCACATGAAAGATTCAGAAATAGGCTCCAAATTGCTACAGACATTGCCGAAGGAATATTATCGAGAACTGTACCAAGCAGCAACTGACTCCTTTACCAGGTTGATTGTGACAGGAGAGGCCTACGAAGCAGGAGTTCGAAATGGAGTCTTTGGAGATGCTGAAAAGAAGGGTTCTACATATCAGAAGAAAAAAGAAGTAGAGGTTCATGAAGTTGGGCAAAGTAATTTCAGACCTAGGAACCAGGGGCAGCAGTATTACCCTCGTCCACCGAGGAGCTATAGGTACAATTATTCTTATCTGCCTTATGGATACTATACCCCTCCTCAGCAAAACCCCTATCCTTACCAATATCTTGGCAGTATAAATGCAGCAGGTGGGGCACCATTTCAACCAAGACCTTCTAATCCTAGCCCTGTAACTTCACAGCCCTTACGGGCAGTTACTCAACCCGTTTCTTCAGGGGTCAGCGATCCAGTAAAAGAGAGGGTTCCTATTGACCCAATTCCTTATAACTACACTGAGTTGTTACCTCAATTGCTGCAACAAGGATTGTTGGAGAGGTTGCCATTTGCTCAACCATTGCCATTGGACCGTCGCCCTCGGTGGTACAACACCAGTGCACATTGTGATTATCATTCTGGAACTGAGGGGCATGCAAAGGAAAATTGCATAAGATTGAAATATGCTGTCCAGGATTTAGTTAGGAGTGGAAAGCTGAGTTTTGGAAATGTTGCACCAAAGACACAAGCTCAGAATCAGGGGGGAGCACAAGTAACTATGATTGGAAGAGGAGAAATTGTAAAGAAAAAGGTCTCTAAAGTCATCACCCCTTTTAGTACAGTGTTCAAAGTTTTGACGAAAGCAGAGATGATTGAAAAGGGAGAATTTGGGGAAGGGGATACTGAGGAAGTGTGTCCTTACCATGGTCTGGTGCATGGGATCCGTCAGTACCCAAAGTTTGTGGAGAAGGTGTAGAGTTTAATGGATGAGCACCAGATTGAGTTCTTTGTAGAGAGAATAGAAGAAGAAGCAAATGTGGTCATCAAAAAGCAGAATCAACCTTTTGTTCCTAGCCCACCAAAGATCCAGCCATTCATTCCAACACCACCAACAATTCAACCACTGCGGCCTTTCATTCCCAAACCCCCAACAATACTTCCACCACATCTACAACAATTATCTGTGGCACCCTTGGTTGTGACACCGCCCCAAGCCTTCCCTTATAAGGATAGCCATCAGGTTCCCTGGAAATATGAATGCAGCTATTCAACATCACAAGGGGAAGGGAGTTCAACAAATGTTACAGGGGTCGGAGGAATGACCCGAAGTGGGAGAATATACTCGCCCGAAATGAGTAGGGCTGCACAAGAGAAAGAGTTGGATACCTCGGTACAGACAGCCAGAGAGAAGGGTCAGACATCAGGCACTCAAAATG
The DNA here is from genome assembly GCA_001974805.1 of Corchorus capsularis. Lineage (NCBI taxonomy): Eukaryota > Viridiplantae > Streptophyta > Magnoliopsida > Malvales > Malvaceae > Corchorus > Corchorus capsularis. Next base: position 8,997 of record AWWV01007252.1, read on the forward strand.
AAGCGATAATAGCCAAACCGGTTTCAGATTTGGAGGCAGGGGAGTTTCTGAAGATTATTAAATACAGCGAGTATAGCGTGATTGATGCTCTGAACAAGATTCCGGCTAGGATTTCTATCTTAAGTTTGCTCCTGAACTCCGAGGCTCATAGGAATGCTTTGATGAAAGTATTGAGCCAAGCATATGTGCCACAAAGCATCTCAGTTAATGACCTAGATCATCTAGCCGGAAACATTGCAGCAGATGGTTTCATCACATTTTTTGACGATGAAATACCGGAAGGAGGCAAACGGGGAATTAGAGCTTTACACATTGCAGTGAAGTGCAAATATATGGGGATGGGAGGTGTGCTAATAGATAACGGCTCCGCATTGAATATTATGCCCTTGAACACCCTGAAGGCTCTCTCTGTGAAGCGAACCTACATTCAGACAAATCATATGATCGTCCGTGCCTTTGATGGAACCAAAAGGGGTGTTATTGGTGAAATCGAGATTCCTTTTGAGATAGGTTCAGTTCCATTCAATCTGTTGTTTCAGGTTCTGGATATTGATCCATCATATTCATGCTTATTGGGAAGACCATGGATCCACATGGCCGGGGCAGTCCCCTCCTCTCTACATCAGAGGGTCAAGTTCAGGACTCCCAAAAAGTTAGTGATGGTAAAGGGGCAAAAGGACATGATAGTTGCCCACACTAGTGCTACTCCTTATGTGGAAGCCTCTGAAGAATCTTATGAGTGTGCTTTTAGAGCTTTTGAGGTGGATGAGGTCTTAACGCCCCCAGGGCCATCAGTAATGTCTATCCAGATGCTGAAGAAACAAGGTTGGAGAGATGGGCAAGGTCTAAGAAAGTACGCCCAATGAATGAAAGAGGTAACGGTAGGCTGCAAACAGAATATGGGGTTTGGCTTGGGGTTTGAAGCTACCATTGAAGATCATAAGATGGTAGTTGAGGCAACGAAACAGAGGAAAGCTGAAAGAATGGGTAAAGCTGCTACTGGAGGAGGGAAAATTGATGCGCGGGCTCTGTATCAGAATTTCAAACCTTCTGGATGGGATGAAGGGGGTAAGAGTAGCAGGACCAGGAAGGAGAAGGGATTGATCAGAAGATGAAAGGGCTTACCATCAATGCAGTGACTGAGGAGGTACCCGAGTCTCATCCGTGGGTCTACCCAATGGCTCCAGAAGAAGAGTTGGACAACTAGGAAGCTTATAATTGCGCTGTCTTGATGTCTAATGTGGAAATGTAATGAATCTGTCTTAATGATGGTTTTTAAGAATAATTAGGGTTGTTTTAAATTCAATTAAAGACTGATCTTATGCTTGTTTAAACTATCCACATGTCTCACTTTTTATCATAAGTAATGAAATACAATGCATATTTTCAATCCATATTCAGTGTTACATATTTTCTTTCTTTCTATCATTCATCTCACCATTCCTTCTTGAATTATTATTATCTTTCCTTCTATGTATACATATTCTCTTTAATCTTATTCTCAGGCCAAATGATGATGAATGCAAAGACGCTTCAGATGAGCCTGGGTTCAACTTTGACAGGCCTGTCTGTACTGATGAGCTAGACGATGAAGACACTGAGGATCAGAATCTACCCTCAGACCTTTTGAGATTAGTCGAACAAGAGGAAAAACAGATTTTACCTCACAAAGAATCCACAGAATTGATAAATTTGGGGACAGAGGAGGAGCCAAAGGAAGTAAAAATTGGGACTACATTGTCAGAAGAGAATAGACGAGAATTGATAGATTTGTTGAGGGAGTTTTCAGATGTGTTTGCATGGTCTTATCAAGATATGCCAGGTCTTGATCCAGAGATAGTTGTTCATCGATTGCCCATCAGGTCGGATAGTAGGCCGATACAACAGAAATTGAGAAGAATGAAGCCAGATATGCTACTCAAGATAAAAGAGGAGGTAGAAAAGCAGTTTAATGCCGGGTTCTTACAGGAGGCAAAATACCCGGAATGGCAGGCAAATATAGTCCCAGTACCGAAGAAGGATGGAAAAGTAAGAATGTGTGTAGATTACAGGGATTTGAACCGAGCCAGCCTTAAAGATAATTTCCCATTACCACATATAGATATCTTGGTAGACAACACTGCCGGATACTCCATATTCTCCTTCATGGATGGATTTTCGGGTTATAATTAGATTAAAATGGCACCAGAAGACATGGAGAAAACAACATTTGTCACGGCTTGGGGAGTCTTTTGTTACAAAGTCATGCCATTCGGATTAAAGAACGCCGGGGCAACTTATCAGAGGGCTATGGTGACACTTTTCCACGACATGATGCACAAAGAGATAGAAGTATATGTGGATGATATGATTGCCAAAGCTAGATCACCCAAGGAGCATATCATAAACTTAAGGAAGCTTTTTGGGAGGTTGAGGGAATTTCAGCTCAAGTTAAACCCGAACAACTGCACTTTCGGAGCTACATCGGGGAAATTATTGGGGTTTGTGGTTAGTGAGAAAGGAATAGAGGTGGACCCAGATAAAATTAAAGCCATCCAGAACTTGCCCCCACCCAAAACTCAAAAAGAAGTGAGGGGGTTTTTAGGGCGTTTGAATTACATAGGACGGTTCATTTCACAGATGACTGCAAAGTGTGACCCGATATTCAGGTTGCTCAAGAAAAAGAATCCCGGAGAATGGGATGAAGATTGTCAGGCAGCTTTTGAGAAAATTAAGGATTACTTGGTAAATCCCCCAATGATAGTTCCACCTATAAAAGGAAAGCCCCTGATCCTATACTTATCGGTGTTTGAAAATTCTATGGGATGTGTGTTGGCGCAGTAGGATGATACAGGGAAGAAAGAACACGCCATCTACTATTTAAGCAAGAAGTTCACAAATTATGAGGTCAAGTATTCATCACTGGAAAAAATGTGTTGCACATTGGCGTGGGCTACACACCGTCTAAGGCAATACATGTTGTATCACACCACTTGGCTAGTGTCTAAATTAGACCCGATAAGATATGTATTTGAGAAGCCAGGGTTGTCAGGACGGATTGCAAGATGGCAAGTCCTTCTATCAGAATATGACATGGTGTATGTCTCACAAAAAGCCATTAAAGGAAGTGTTATTGCTGATTTCTTGGCAGATCGGGCTAGTGAAGATTATGAGCCGGTCAAGTTTGAGTTTCCTGATGAAGATTTTAATGACGGTCGCTCATGCAGAGGATGATGAGGAAGCGAAAGAGAAATGGAAGGTATACTTTGATGGAGCCTCAAATTTGTCGGGACGGGGCATTGGGGCGGTATTGATTTCCCCAAGTGGCGATTATTTCCCCGCCACAGCCAGACTGGGATTTCAGGCAACTAATAATGTGGCGGAATACGAAGCCTGTATTCTAGGAATCCAATTGGCTTTGGAAAGAAAAGTAAAGGAATTGGAGGTATATGGGGACTCGACATTGTAATTTACCAAATGAAAGGAGAATGGCAAACCCGAGATTCCAAAATGGTGTTATATAAAGATCATGTGGTGGAGTTGATCAAACCATTTGAAAGCATTTCATTTCATTATGTGCCTAGAGAGGATAACCAGATAGCAGATGCATTAGCGACTTTGACGTCCATGTTCAAATTGGGAGCCAACACGGAGATTCAGCCGATACAAGTTCAAATGAAAAATTCCCCGGCACATGTCATGAGTGTGGAAAATGAAGTAGATGGGAATCCATAGTATTTCGATATCCTCCAGTATCTTAAGGATCAAAAGTACCCGGAACATGCTACAGAAAATGATAAGAGAATGATCAGAAAAATGGTGCAAGGTTACCTCCTGAGTGGTGAAACTTTGTATAAGAAAGGTAGGGATTTGACTTTGATGAGATGTGTGGATTCAGCTGAGGCAAGAAAGATTGTGGAAGAAATCCATAATGGTTCATGTGGGAGTCATGCTAGTGGACACAAAATGGCCCGACAGATCATGAGAGCAGGATATTTATGGTTCTCCTTAGAGACAGATTGTATTAAGTATGTGAGGAAGTGCCATGAATGTCAGGTATACGGAGATCACATACATGTTCCCCTGAATCCTTTACAGGTCATGTCTTCTCCTTGGCCTTTTTCCATGTGGGGCATAGATGTTATCGGAGCCATTCACCCCAAGGCTTCGAACGGCCATCGATTCATCTTAGTAGCCCTTGACTATTTCACTAAGTGGGTTGAGGCGGCTTCTTACTCAAGTGTCACTCAGGCTGTAGTTACTCGATTTATCAAGAAGGAGATCATTTGCAGGTATGGACTGCCAGAAAGAATTATCACTGACAATGCATCCAACTTGAATCGAGGACTGATAGAAGAGACGTGCAAACAGTTCAAGATTATTCATAGCAACTCAACTACATACCGGCCTAAGATGAATGGCGCGGTCGAAGCAGCTAACAAGAATATTAAAAAGATCATTGAGAATATGACAGTGACTTATCGAGACTGGCATGACAAGTTACCATTTGCTCTCCATGCGTATCGAACTTGTGTTAGAGCATCGACTAGGGCAACTCCATACTCGTTAGTCTATGGGATGGAGGCAGTAGTACCAATTGAAGTGGAGATCCCCTCATTGAGAGTTCTCAGAGAAGTGAAGTTAGAGGAGGATGAATGGGTTCAAGAAAGGTATGATCAGCTGAATTTAATTGATGAAAAGAGGGTCACTGCGATATGCCATGGTCAATTATACCAGAAAAGAATGGAGAGGGCATACAACAAGAAAGTCCGTCCAAGAGAGTCCAAGAGATTCTCTTTGATCAACGTGACCCGAGGGGCAAATGGACACCAAATTGGGACGGTCCTTATGTGGTTAAAAAGGCTTTCTCCGGAGGAGCTCTCATCCTACAAGAAATGGATGGAGAAGTCTTCCCAGCTCCTATCAATTCAGATGCAGTGAAGAAGTACTATGCCTGAAGTTTAAAAAAAAAACTTAGCCTAAAAAAGCAAGAGGTTGAAAAAAGAGAAATAAATAAAAGGAGGGGTCCAAGTTGAAAACCCGAAAGGGCGGCTTGGATCCGTTGGGGGTCACTTGAGTTGAAAACCCGAAAAGGGCAACTTAAGTGAAGGATGGAAAAGGAGAAACTTGAGTTGAAAACCCACAAAGCGCGGCTCGAGTAAAAGTGGCTAACAACATGCTACTAGTGGATGAATATCAGACTATCTCTTAAGGTCAAAAGCGTGAGGCTATGATCCAGACTGAGTCAACGCCGTCAATACAACAAGTTTGTTAAGAACCCATGGCACCATCAATATTTCGTCGTCAGAGTATTCATCATTATGAGGTGTTATCTTATTAAAATTGTTTCTTGTTCTCAGATGTTCTTTTAAAAGCAAAGATATTTCCTTGCTATCTATCTTTCTTATCTACTTATCTAATATTTCAGCATTTAATAAAAAGTATCGAGGTTCTTTTTAATTATGAATTTCTCTTCTTTGCATTGCATTTCATCACAAGTAATAAAAGGTAAGACAGTTTCATATTTTAAACAAGCATAAGAATGGTTACCTTCTTGAAAAACAACCAGGAATCACAAGTGAAAGACAAAGGCAGTAATGGGGCAAATATCAAAGAGGGGCAAAGTTGTCAACAGAAGAACGCAATTAGAATTCCGATGACATGACAAAGGTCGGTGGGAGAATGGCTTAGGAGGTTGTAAAGAGAAGAAAATGTTCAAGAGGGTAACAGATGAATTTACAAGATGGTTGAGGAATTGCAAGATAGAATAATAGACAGGATTGGAGGAGGACTCAAAAGGATGAGTCAAAAGACAAGAGAACTTAATCAAAGATTATCTCAAATTTTACAAATAACATATTTCATGATTATAATAGTGTAAATGTACGAGCATCATTTGAAAACATGACATGAATTAAAGCACCTTAGCAAGCATGCATTTCACTTAAGCATCACAATAATTTTATTTGATATTACTGAAACATTTAAACAGGGATTTTTCAGAAGCTTTTCAAACGAAATCGACCGCCGACCGGTTTACTTCTCAAGTTTCAACAGCTGACAACAGGCTAGTCTTTTATTTGGTATCGAAGTTGACCTCAGGCAGGTCATTCTCAATTTCTAAAGTTGACCACCGACTGGTCTTCTTTAAATTCAGACCTTAGACAGGTCTTTCTTAGTTTGCAAAGTTGACCACAGACTGGTTTTCTTCAATGTCAGACCTCAGACAGATCTTTATCAGTTTCTAAATTTGACCTCAGACAAGTCTTTCTTAGTTTTCAAAGTTGACCACAGACTGGTCTTCTTCAATTTTAGACCTCAGACAGGTTTTTCTCAATTTCAGACCTCAGACAGGTCTCTCTCAACTTCAGACCTCAGACAGGTCTTTCTTAGTTTTCAAAGTTGACCATGGATTGGTCTTCTTCAATTTCAGACTTTAGACAGGTCTTTCTCAATTATAAGATAGATCACATACTGGTCTTCTTCAATTTCAGACCTTAGACAGGTCCTTCTCAATTTTAAGTCAACCACGAATTAGTCTTTTTCTCAGATTTTAAAAGTAGACCACGGGCTGGTCTCTTTTAGTTTCAGCGTCAGCAGTCGACCACGGATTGGTTTCTTTCTTTGTTCGTCAAGAATTAACGGGTGTCTACTTCTTTGTGCACTTCCCAACTTTCGGAAAGTATACAAACTACTCTTTTGTATACTTCCAATTAATCAGAAAGCACGCAAAGAGGGGCAGTTGTAGACACCCTAATTTCTGTTGTATCCTTTTAATAAAATTGAGTCGCTCCTAAATTCCCATCAAGATCACCCAAGGGCGTTTTGGTCATTTGTGCACTTAAGCGCATTCTGGTCATGTATGGTTAGTTTAAGATAGCTAAATCATTTTTGGACATCATGGTAAAATATTGAATATCTTCTTAGGTTAATCATAACTTGATTGCATCAGAAAAATCCAAAAAATATTTTAGATTTGGTTGTATTGTTGCCTTTTTGCAATTTTTTTTTTGGCTTCACTTCATATAGTGATTTAATATTTTTAATTTTATCAGTTGGCTTAAAACGTTTTAGTTTACATAGATAGGATTTGGGTAATTTTGGTAATGACATTGGTTGGAAAAGAAAAGTACAAAAAATGGAAAATTGTATTCTTTATTTGGTAAGCCTTTGTTGCATGTTAGACTAACCTTTTAGCTTAGTACTATTGTCAAGGCATTTTAGAATTAAGAGAATCACATTACATTTTTCCTTAGTTTCATGCATATCATCACTTCATTTGATATAGTTTGTTGACTTAGATTTTGCATGATTAAGGTTTGCATCTTTACTAGTAACCTTGATGATTACATGGGATTAATGGTGACTTTCATTTGCATTGTATTGTCACTTTGCATCTTTGATTTGGTCATCAATAGGGGGTAAGGGGAAGCATAAATTGATTGCATAGCATAGGATCATGCAACTATCTACACTTTTGTCACTAGCATGAATAAAGGAATGACAATAGAATTTGGAGAGTCTATATTCCGTTATCATTATTACATTGGAAAACTACGTTGGAAAATGGAAGAAAAGTGAGGTTGAAACTACAAAAAGGGGCTTAGGCCATTCTCCCCAAGATGTCATTGCATCACCGTGGCAGTTCCTAGCTCGTGCAGGCATTCCCTAAGTCCAAAATCAAAGAGCCCAATTAGACACAAAGAGCTACATGTAAAACAGCCAACCTCAACAACGCAGTCCCAAAAAAATGCAAATTTGATTACCTTCGAGAGCTCGAACGGAAAAACTTTGTAAATGAAAGCTGTAGAGGACTCTTGGGGCTTCAATTTGAGCACAAGAATAACATGATTTGGATCTAGAATTAAAGAGATATTGGCCCCGCAGTCCAGGTCTACAAAAATCGCAGAAATGCTGGACAGCAGTCGCAGCTCGAGAAGACTTCAAAATCGGCACCAAAAAAAACCCCAATTGCCAAAATGGTCTTCATGAAGGTTGAAGAGCACTCTCCAAGCTTTCTCCAGCCTACAAGAATACACCATTTGGGGCTGAATTGGGAAAGTTATGAATTTCTGAAGTTCAGGGCGTAAAATGGCTCACAAGCAGCAGACAACTTTTGAAATCAATATGTCTATTCTCAAGCCACACTCATTTCAGCTCATTCAAAGGGGGTGCATTTCATCAAAACACAGAGAAGTTTCATCATGCACAGGCATAATGTTCACATCCTCATCTTGGCATTTAACGTTGGTGGCAGCCCATAAATCAACATAATAAAACACCAAAAAAAGAAACATAGCAAAGCTGTTCAATCAGATCACTTTTACATCAATACAATCGGGCAAATAAATAAAAGGAAAAGGGGCAACGAGATTCCACATATACAGCTACAATACAAACTATTGTGCTGCCGCTAAATAAAACCGGGTACCAAGATCATGAAGTGGATCGAACGTAAAATCAATTAACAGTGAGCATGGCATCCCAACTAACAAGGCATGGGCTACTTAATGACATGATAAGCTTCAAGAATAAGTAAGATTACGATGGAAAAGCTAATAGCAGATTCATCATAGAGCATCCACAAACAAAGTTCACAAATGCACTCAAGGAAGTCATGTTTTTCTTGGGAATAGTATACCTCAGCAGGAGTTTACAAGTCAAAGAATCAACAAAAGGGGACCATGGTTGATGTGGTAAGGTATGGTTGGTTCCAAATGGACCTCAGGACCACCAGCTCAGCAAGTGCAAAGAAAGGTAAGGAAAAGTCAAGGTG